>PYUH01000270.1:2722867-2744606 GCA_016808085.1 Suaeda aralocaspica
TATATATATATATTCTGTTAGATGATTAATGCTGGTAGGAATGGAAGTTAATCTATTGCTTGAAAATGTGCTGTCAAGTGAGTGGAGTTGTTAATAAGCCTGAGGATATACACTCGAGATTTCCCTGTAATGATGGTGATATTGTTTATTGAACTAGAATGAGCTATTTTCTTTCAAGTTGAACATGTCAATATGTCATACATAAGCTTGTAATTACTTGAGTAAGCCATCACGTCGAAGTTAAAACCTTTGTCAGCGGCTTGAATGAAGTTTTGGTGGATGGATAACTTGGGGAAAATGAAGATTCGAGTGAGATGCGGGGAAGAACAACCAACAAACATAGTTGCATCAGTTGCATGTAGTATCAGTAAAAGTAGGTCTTGTTTTTGCCTTGGCTTTTTAATGAACACTGAACAGATAATAAACCCCTAGCTCATAGTCCTGTATAAACCCCTCATCAATCATTCAATTGACCATAATTTCCGATGTGGAACTCAAGTGTCATACCTTGCAATCGGCCGTAACATTCTGTAGGTGCCACCGGTGTGGCTTACATTTCTGCTTTTAAGAGAGGGAAGTGGGCATATATAATAATTAGTGAAAAAAGTTATTCTTATAGAAGAGTATGTAATAAATTGTTAGTGCTTTTTTGTACTATGTTTGCCGATATTGTAGTCTGGATTGTTTTAATTTTTGTCTTGATACTTCCATTTGAGACGTAATAATTTTCTTCCTATCTTGTAGCCATCAGTGATTATAGACAATCTCTCCAGTTTCAAAATCTAAATGACGAGAAAAGGAATATTCACCTGGAGGTATTCCTCACTTTTATTTCAATCATTTTAAACATGAAACTCGTAGCCTTGGAGCAGCCTCATTGGGCTTTTCCCCTTTGTGCACGCCTCATGGATATTGAAACATTAATTGCATAAGGTTGCTGCTAAGCATGTCTTTTATATTCAAGTGTAGGTTATCAGAGGGGGTCGGAGGGTGGAGATTTCAATTTTTGACATTGTTGTTGGTGATGTTATACCTTTGAAAATTGGTGATCAGGTAAATATAATTTCATTGCTTGTGTTACTTTTGCTGAAATGTTTCCTATGAATGCTCATTTTGTCTGGATTATGTAGGTTCCTGCTGATGGAGTTCTAGTTGCTGGCCAATCTCTTGCAATCGACGAGTCAAGTATGACTGGAGAGAGCAAGATTGTAAGCTTTTGTCCTATCGTGTTAGTTTGTGGTAGTACTAAGCTACATTTCAAAAAGTTTATCGTTTTAATTGTTTTATTTATCATTTTTTTTAACGTGAATTTTTCTAGGTTACCAAGGATCATAAGTCACCATTTTTAATGTCTGGCTGCAAAGTAGCTGATGGATATGGAACAATGCTGGTAAATTTTGAACCCTCACTCTTGGTGTATGTATATTTTTTGTAGCATGGAAGCCTTGGGTGTAATACAAGCACTGCCAGATTTTTTCATAGTATTAAACCTCCTGTCTAATTGAGTAGCTTTTATCCCTTTTACTCTGTGGTTACTTTTACGAGGTAATTTTGGTTTTGCGTAGATCTCCTTCGTTATGATAGGATTTCACTGTTGCCTTTTATTATATATGTTTTGACTCCATAAGGTTCTGTTGTTATTGGTTTCTTCATGCTGAAAGATGGCTGGGACAGTTAATGTGAAGCAGATGGAGCATCTCTTTATACTGTTGAACTACAACATGAATTGATGATGTGGAAATTGAGTGGTTATGCTGTGGGAAAGTAGACACCACTGTCTGTTTTCCTCTGAATTTGAGTTGGATAGGGTCCATCATTATCCGTTCAGTGTGTCTAGTGATTTAAACATGTGGGTAATCTGGGTAGTCAATTGTTTTCAGGTCACAAGTGTGGGTGTCAACACAGAGTGGGGTATGCTTATGGCCAGTATTTCAGAAGACACTGGTGAAGAAACACCATTGCAGGTTAATTTAATACGACATATCTATTGGCTTATGTGCTTATTTCGGTAGTTTCTTTCTTTTAACAGGTCTTATTTTTCTAGGTGCGACTGAATGGCCTAGCAACTTTTATCGGTATAGCTGGTTTAACGGTGGCCTTTGTTGTCTTAGTGGTTCTTCTTGCCAGGTAAGATAGTGTCATCAATCTAATCTAATCTTCCCCTAAAAGCAATGTGGCAGTGTATAAATAATAATATTGATTTGCCATTTTAGGTTCTTTTCTGGTCATACAAGAAATCCTAATGGAAGTCCTGAGTTCCAGGCAGGGAAGACAAGTGTTAGTCATGCAATTGATGGAGCCATTAAGATTGTCACTGTTGCTGTATGTATAATTTTCACAGATAACCTTTTTTCCTGGGTAATTGTGCCTTCATGTGAAAGTTATAACTTATTATCATTTCAGGTGACTATCGTGGTTGTAGCTGTGCCTGAAGGCCTTCCTTTAGCTGTTACCTTAACGTATGTTACTATCCTCTTTAATTTTTTTGTCCCCTGAAGTAATATTTTTTGTTTGTTTTTAAAGCGTAATGCATTCAGAAATATTCAATTAAAGACCAATATGTTCCAAAAAAATTTGAATAAATTCCAACTAGGGCTCCCTTAGTTGAGATGAATCTAACTCAAGCGAAACACCCTTCATTCTTGTAATATACTTTCCTGTTGCCTTGGCTCCAATAAATAAGAATTGAACATCTCTATTGACTCTTACTCTGTCTGTTGGACGTGGATTTGACTGTATGAGCTATTTAACTTTACACCTAATTTTGGACTAAAAACATAGAATTTTCTTATGTGGAAATTTAATACTTTCACATACACCTATGTCCAACACATTTATTTGACCCTGAATTGTTTAGTGATTTGTGTTGGGTGAGATGAAAGAGATTGATGAATGATTGATCATCATCACTTTTCTGCAAGCACAGTTTATTTTAGGTATGCGCTCTTTTTTCATTGTAGTTTTTATGCTATAGTTTTTACAAGGGTTATGAAGAAAAAAGAAAAGCATAGGCTTAACTTTTCAATTGAAGTTGACTCACTTTTTGGGGCATGATGAGTAGTCAAAAAGTTGGAAGACGAGGTTTACTGCTCGTTTTTCCAAGTTTTTTATTAAGATGAGCATATGTTTGTTAACAAAGTTGGGTTGGACCAACTGAGCAATGGATCATTATTACACAAATTCTGCACTTCTGCAGGCGTACCTTGTGTTAGAAATGTCAGCATTCTGGGCTTCCTTTTATTGTTTATGAATGATCTTTTCTTTGGAGTTTCATCGTGCTGTGTTGTAATTACCCCTACTTGTCACTTTTGACTTGCGTTGAGGCGAACAGAAATAAGCTAATTACATTATTTATACTTATTCGAAGTAGTGGTCAAGAGTTAACACTGCAAGCAGCTTGTATATGATGTATATCTAAATGGGAAAAGTAGTTTTAGTTTCAGTGTCCAATGCTATTTTACAGCTTCAAAATTTATGGTTAATGTTGATGGCTTTTCCCAGTTTGAATTTTTCATGGCAGTTTCTATGTCCTACTTTACATATAGTTAAATTCTGAATGTGTGTTTTGTTCGATATCCTTCATATTGTTGATCTTTAATGGTGCTTTTTGTAGGCTTGCTTACTCTATGAGAAAAATGATGATGGACAAGGCTTTGGTTTGTATCTCAAGCTTTATCAGCATTCACTTTGGTTTTGACTTTTGATGATGTTGTGATTTGATTCAGTGGGTATTGCACTACAGGTTAGGAGGCTTTCAGCTTGTGAAACCATGGGTTCTGCCACTACAATTTGCAGTGACAAGACCGGTACTTTGACCCTGAATCAGGCAAGATTATGCTCATTATTATTGTTAGGTGGTTATTGAGGCATTGAAAGTTTTTTAATTTTAATTTCTTTTATTTTTAAACTTAATCTTTTTGGCATTACTCAGCATATTTTTGTATGAAAATCTTTGATGCTACAACTACTATGTATTTGTTGTCGTGTTTTTCTGCACGAATTACCTTAACACGATGTCAAAATACTGTTTTTCGGTGTGGGAAAAAATTATGTTTATGTTATTGGTATGTACATTATTGTTAATGTATTACCTTACCCTTCATTGATCTTTATTTGTGTGCTTGTCTTGCAGATGACGGTTGTAGAAGCTTATGCCAATGGGAAGAAAATTGATCCACCAAATGATTGTTCATTGTTGCATCCTACCACTTCCTTTTTAATCATTGAGGGCATTGCTCAGAATACGACGGGCAATGTTTTTCTGCCTGAGGTTAGATGATGCAATTACAGTATTTTGTCACCCTAATAGAAGTTGCTAGGTTTGGAAGTTCCCCTCTAACTACATACAATTAACAGTTAGAAGATGACCTTTTTGTTAAGCTAATTTAGTGATTTGTGTCATTTATGTAATCGTGTTTGATAACACTCAACAAATTGTATAACCTTTTTTATATTTCAGTTGTGTAAAATGACATTTATGGGTATTTGTTATTTTAAGCATTTAACCTTTTTATTAATTATTGACAGAAGAGCTAGTTGCTGTATGACTTATGTTTGTATAGCAATGTTACTTGGATTCGTTATTTCACTCAGATATTGGTTTTGCATTTAGATACTTGGTTTTAAACCTTGTGCATAATTGCCATAGATGATCGAGTGTGGCACTTGAACACTTGTTTCTGTCACTTCTGAGTCCAAGTAACCTAGGTTTTAATGTTGTATTACTATCCCACTAACCCCCCCTTTTTTTTTCCCCATGTAGGCATCTAAATAACTTTAGTTATTTATGGTCTATGTGAAATCACTAAGCTATGGTCTTCTTTTTTATTTGTTTTGGATGCAGGGTGGGGGTGATATTGAAATATCCGGTTCACCAACTGAAAAGGCCATCCTATCTTGGGGTGTAAAGGTAACTTCCATTTGTTTGGGCTGGAATGTTTTATTTTTTAATTTGTATTTTTTAGCCTTTTCTTTTTTATTAATTTGCTATTTACAGCTCGGAATGAACTTTGATGCTAAAAGATCAGAGTCTTCAATTATTCATGCATTCCCATTCAACTCAGAGAAAAAACGGGGAGGTGTTGCGGTTAAAACTGTGAGTTTGACACCGTATTTTATGTCTTGGTTCCTTTGTGGTTTCTTGGCTGATTTTTAGTGTGCTTTGTTAGCCCAACCATCTTAAAACATGATGTCTTTCTCTTTCACTATTTTAACTTATGTCTTTTGTTTTTTTGTACTTTGTCTGATGTCATTTGCAGTCTAGTTCTGAAGTCCATGTACATTGGAAGGGGGCTGCTGAAATTGTCTTGGCTTGTTGCACAAGTTATTTGGATGAAAATGACTCTGTAGCTCCATTAGATGAGCCTAAGGTAGGAATTTTGGTGCCAAAAATTATCTCTGTCTTGCTTGAAACATATACCGTATTTATACTTTCTGGTGGTGAATCCTATGTTTGAAGTGATAGTTTCAATATTCCTCCTCTATATTGATCCTTTATGCAAAGATAATGTTGAGGCATAACTTGCGAGGTTAGCGAAGTTTGTTTTCATTTTCATAAAACTTCCTGATCTGACAAATCTATATAAAAGCTAGGTTTTACGGAGATGGATATGGGGTCAAAAACGGGGACGGGGACAGAAAACGGTAAAATCAAAATTTCTAAAAAGGGGGACGGCACGGAATCGGTAATTAATAAAATCCGATAAAATATAATCTATATACAAATTATTAGTAGTTTCATACAATCTTACAACATTGAAAAAACAATATAATGTCTTAAAAATACAACATTAGGTAATCAATAGCTTAATAACAATGGTTTAATGTCAAAAGTACAACATTAATTACTTCCCCCAAAATACTTGCAATTACCCAACTACCCAAGTAAAAGAAAGTAAATCCAACCAACTCAAATACCAGTTTGTCTTCTTCTTGCAGCTCTCTCTTTGCACTTTTGCAGAAGCACAAATCCAATTGAAGCAATTTGGTCTCTCTGTGTTCTAGAATCAATTGAAGTGCAAACTTGTTAAATAAACAAATTAAATTATCCAACAAGTAGAGGAGTAAATCAGCAAAATAGAAGAAGCACAAATTCAAATAGGAGATAAGAAATGAACCTGGTGCTCTAGTGGAGAAGCTTGTTGCCGTCAGTCCGTCACTGACTCGCCGTCACCGCTTTGGGGTCATTTTCATTTACTAATTGCCATTCCCAAAACATCCCCACTTAGCCTAAACCAATTCAATCAATCAATCAATCAAGCACAACCTTAATCCCAAAAAATTGGGGTCGACTACATGAACCAAAATTAATCATTCCATGTGGTCATCCACATAAATTTTCCTCCTCCATCGCCTGCGATCAAGAACCTCATTCTCTTGCAAATCTAAAAGCTTCATATCCTTTTTAACCCCTTCCCACCAAGTCATTTTCGGTCTTCCCCTACCTCGTTTGAGATTTCCATGATCCCACCCTTCCACTCATTGCACTGGGGCTCCCTCAGGTCTCCGTCTCACATGTCCGAACCAACGCAAACGATTCTCCCTTAATTTGCTTGCTATGTTTGTAACCCCAACTTTTCAACGTATTACTTCATTTTTTATTCTATCCCTTAGAGTATTCCCGCACATCCATCTCAGCATCCGCATCTTTGTAACTCCTATTTTTTGAATGTGCTCCTTCTTGTAAGCCCAACATTCTGTATCATAGAGCAACACTGGTCTTATGGCAGTCCGGTAGAATTTCCCCTTCAACTTTAACGGGATGTTTTTGTCACATAACACTCCCGTAGCTGCTCTCCATTTAAGCCACCCAGATTTAATCCTATGAGTCACATCTTGGTCAATATTACCATTCTTTTGGATAAATGATCCGAGATATTTAAAACATTCCCCCATATCTAGGGCTTTTCCATCCAACCTTACCACTGCATCACTTACCCCCCTCTGAGTCCCAAAGCGGCATTTCATGTATTCCGTCTTACTCCGACTTAGCTTAAACCCTCTGGACTCCAACCTTTGTCTCCATTGCTCTAATTTGGCATTAACCCCCTCTTTAGTTTCATCCATCAATACGATATTATCTGCAAACAACATACATCATGGTATCTCCTCTTGGATTGACCTTGTTACTTCATCCATAACTATTGCAAAAAGAAAAGGGCTTAACACTGACCCTTGGTGCAACCCAATTGTTATAGGAAAGTCTTTAGTCAACCCACCACAAGTCCTAACATTTGTGGACACCTCCCGATACATGTCCTTAACCAGGTCAATATACCTTCGTGGTATACCTTTCTTTATCATTGCCCACCAAAGAACATCTCTTGGCACCTTGTCATAAGCCTTCTCTAGATCAATAAAAACCATATGGAGGTCCTTCTTCCGCGCCCTATAAAACTCCATCATTTGTCTTAACAAATGAATTGCTTCTATAGTGGACCTCCCAGGCATAAAACCGAATTGATTTTCAGAGATGCTTGTGCATGCCCTCAACCTATGTTCTATCACCCTCTCCCACAAATTCATAGTGTGACTCATAAGCTTGATCCCTCGATAGTTAGAACAATCCTGGGCGTCTCCTTTGTTCTTGTAAACTGGGACCATAGTGCTCTTTCGCCAATCTTGTGGGATCCTCGAAGTCCTCCAGACCTTGTTAAACAAATTTGTTAGCCAATCAATACCCACCTTACCCAAACACCTCCACACCTCCATTGGTATACCATCGGGACCAACTGCTTTCTTTGGTTTCATCTTTTTCAAAGCAGTCTCCACCTCTACCCTTCTAATCCTCCGCACATATTCCATGTTAATTTCCTCCTCATCCACTACCGTATCTCCTGTGACCTCTTGTTGACTGCCATTAAACAATTCATCGAAGTACCCCTGCCACCTCTTAGCCTAAACCAATTCAGGGATGTTTTTTAGTTGTCCCCGTACCCTTGCTGTCCCCGGTACAGAGCCTTCAGCAGAGGAGCTGACCCCGTGCTTCTTTGTATAACGGCTTGTTAATTCGAGTGAATATCGTTATATTAATATGGCTGTATTCAGATTAAGATTGTTTTCTTATTTGCCAAATTTTAGAAATTAATAATATTATGAACTTGTATGGTGACTGTCTGACTGATAAGAACTTATTGGGATAAGTTGAATGCATACGAACTCATGCATGCTTTCATGATATGTGTTGTTAATTGCCTATATCTTCCTGCAGTTGGAATTTTTTAAGAACGCTATTGGACAGATGGCCCGCCAAAGTCTTCGATGTGTTGCATTTGCATATATACCATATGAGCTGGATAGAGTGCCATTGGATGGAGAGCAGCTATCTCAGTGGGTGTTGCCTGAGGATGATTTAATTTTGCTGGCAATTGTTGGTATAAAGGTATTTTATCTTCGGTCTACTTGGATTTATTATCCATATTTTAAATGGGATTGTCTGGGAGTCTATCAAAGTTAGATCGTAACTACCAATTATCTTATTCATCAGATAAAATATGTTTCAAATTTCTTGTCAGTGTGGAACAGTGCTGATGTAATGTGAAATTTCACATATATGTGGTTCAATGCTAAAAAGAAATCAATTTCTTTAAAGTTATCACAATTAACTTAATTTCATTTTTGATTTGGAAATAAGTACTTGCACTCTATTCCCTATGTCATCACAAAAGTTGGTTGGAATAGTGAATAGTCTGTAATTTCATTTTCGAAGCGATAATATAATCGTTTCCTTGTTATAAGCTTCATTTTGAATTTGTTCTATCCTCATTGCATTGTTTATTTTTTCTTTTTTAGTTTTTAGCAAACAAGTCTTCATTTGATAGATGCCTTTTTTAGAGTTGGATTTGGAGGGTATTGTCTTTCATGTTTTTTTGAAATTCTTTGCTGAATATTATGAAAACTAATGGTTAATTATTGAAAAATGTAGGATCCTTGTCGCCCTGGAGTCAGAGATTCAGTTGAATTATGCAAGGCTGCTGGTGTCAAGGTAAGATCTTTTGATACAACTAGTTTTTGCAACAGAGTCAAGTTAATGGTGGGTTTTTCTCAGTGTGGAATAGTTTAGTTGTTGGGTTTGTGAAATCTCTGTAATAAGTTAGAATTTCTTGATGACCTTCATCCTTGATATGCATTCACATCTGCAGCTGCACGTGGCTAATCTTTTGGACTTGGGGAACAAGCACACGTGCCCCTGACCTTTATGAATTCATGTTTCAAATCAATGAAATTGGGAAAGCAAATGATGTTTTTAATGTGGCTTATTTTAGTTATTTATAGTTCTTAGGAGTTTGAAATAGGCCTCCACTTGCTTGATGGGGCTATGTTTATTGCTATAAACAATAATACTATCAAGTTTGTAGCTCGTAGCTCATGCTCTAGTATTATAATTGCAGTAATTTTCTTTATAGGATGGTTCTAAGCAATTATACCATTTCATTTAGATACTCTTTTGACCTTATGGTGACGAAATGGGTATTTAATGATAATGTCCCCTTGTTTGATGATGCTAATGTATTTCCAACGAAACCTATTGGCTTTTAATACACGAAAACAAATATAATTGACAAAAACTTAGGAAGAAGAGAGAGTTAGCAGTTCATGGTGAACAGATAGAAACATAAAATACTTCGATGGTGAAAAAAGACTTGGTATTATTGAATTTTGTGGGTGCCATGTCCTTTTTTTTTGTTTAAAACTTTTTTTTTTTATAATAAATAAATTGAATAGCAATGCATGAATTAAGTGCTATGGATCTGGTGAATGGTAAGGGGTGTTATGTGGCAACTTTTGCAGGTATCAGAACACCTTTTAGTAATTTACATTGCAAATGCATGATGGAACGGATTTTTTGCTTCAGGTGCGCATGGTTACTGGTGACAATCTTCAGACTGCTAAAGCAATAGCCTTGGAGTGTGGTATCCTAGCTTCAGATGTGGATGCTAATGAACCAAACTTGATTGAGGGAAAATCATTTCGCGAAAAGACAGACGATGAAAGAGAACAGATTGCAGATAGAATATCAGTATGTACTGTTGTTTCATTCTCTGTTTTCATTTGATGTTATCTGCTTTGCTCTATTGTTTACAGAATTTTACCATTAACGTCTTGTGAAAAGAGGATGAGTACTTGAATAAAATGTAATATCAACCAATAATAATAATTGTGGGTGTTAATATACAGGTTATGGGCAGGTCATCACCAAATGACAAGCTTCTGCTTGTCCAAGCTTTGAAGAGGAAGGGCCATGTTGTAGCTGTTACTGGAGATGGAACCAATGACGCTCCAGCATTACACGAGGTAAGTTGTGATCCTATAACTATGCAATTCTTTCTACTTCTTTCTGTGTGTGTATATATATGTTATTGATGCTGCTCTACCCGGTATAATTAATTTCTTGTTATTTTGTTGGGTTTAGGCAGACATTGGTCTTGCAATGGGTATTGCTGGTACTGAAGTGGCAAAAGAAAGCTCAGATATCATCATATTAGATGATAATTTTGCTTCAGTTGTGAAGGTAGGTGAAGTTTGTCATTTGATGGAAAGAATTGCACCAAGTTTCACATGTTGGTCTTAAAGAATCCCTACTGACATATAATAATGTGATTTCCTAAATAATGAAGGTCATAGCCGGTCATATGTCATAACCACCTTGTTAAGATCTTTTGGTTCACTTCCTCAAATTTTGCTCTTCTTAATCATCCATAAAAATTCTCTTGGTTTCTCCTCTTTGAATAGCTGTTCGGTTTTCCTTTCTGTATTTATATTATAATAATTAATTAAATGAATTACAACCAGACATTGTATTGTGGAGCCCTGGAAGTACCAACTAACCAAGTTTTCTATTTATAAGCTGTTTTTAAGTCTATGATTTTTGCTGCTCAAACATTCAGCAGTATAAACCTCTTTAGGCTTCATAATCTGTTTTGAAGTCTATGGTTTTGCTTTTCAAACATAAATCAGTCTAAACCTTTTCAGGTTGTTCGCTGGGGTAGATCTGTTTATGCGAACATTCAGAAATTCATCCAGTTCCAGCTTACAGTTAATGTGGCTGCGCTTTTTATTAATGTGGTTGCTGCATTTTCCACTGGAGAAGTCCCATTGAATGCTGTGCAGGTAGTTGTCTTTCCTGTTCTTACAAACCTACTAAGGGATAAGGATATAGCTGTATTGCGTACTAGTTGTGAGATGACTGTCTTCAGTAATATTTTTTTTGTGCTTCACAGCTTCTCTGGGTCAATCTTATAATGGATACGCTTGGAGCACTGGCGTTGGCTACAGAACCACCTACAGATCACCTTATGCGCAGACCTCCTGTTGGTCGAAGGTTTGTACTATGCATGGTGACGTTTTTTATTGTATGTGAAGATATTGCAACAGAAACTCTTATATTAATAACTAGATAATTCCTGAGCTATGCGATTTTGTAAATATAGAATTTTTTTTGTCAAAGTATATTATAATAATTATCTTATTTTACAATATAAGAAAAATAATGTTTAAGAATTCGAAGGATATATATTATTCTTTCATAATTTTTAGCATTTTACTTCTATGTAAAAAAAATAAATAATAAATAAAAATCGTAATTTAGGAGGGAAAAAAGGGTGATTTGGGAAGGAAATTCTGTTTCAATGGAGCTGCTTTAGTAATAGATTACAAACACACTTTGGGTTAATGGGAAAGGAAAGAACTCTTCGCACATTTTGTTCATGCTAAAAGTAAGTGCAACTTACCATAGTGATTTACGAAATTAGGTTTTAATGAATGGAGGTCAGGTTAGCTCGAATGTTATAGAAACAATGGATCTAGTCATACAACATGCGTGCTGTGAGTTCTCTATCTAGGTTGCTTGTACCCTATACGGGAAAAAGTTGTCTAGCCAACAGTTCTAAAAGTGGTCAGTCACACTGCTGAGTGCAGCCTGTCTGCTCGGGTGAATGTCTTATTTGTGAACTGTGCAACTGCTTTTTTTAGCAATTGCTTCCACAAGAAATCAATTGGGCTGTTTGGTCCTCAAATATCTTGGGGAAATTTAAACTTGGACTTTGTTTTGCAGGGAGCCTCTTATAACCAATATTATGTGGAGGAACCTTATTATACAGGTCTACATTTTACCTCATTCTATTGCTGACAATTATGCCTTTATTATTCAATTAGTTTCTTGATGTTATTATTGGAGTATTATAATTTTCTTTTCTTTTGGATCGTAGGCTGTGTATCAGATCATTGTTCTACTCATACTCAACTTTGAGGGTCAGAATATCTTACATTTGCAGCATCAGCCCACTGAACATGCTAATAGAGTAAGGAATACAGTGATTTTCAATGCCTTTGTCCTTTGTCAGGTAAGTTATTTGACACTCACAAACAATGTCTTTTAATGTGTGTATATTTTTTTATTTTTTTTTTATAAATATGTATATATTTATATTAATCCAAGGCATTTCCCCTTATTATGCTAGTAAAACCTTTTATAGGCCATGTTTACTGAAATATAAGTGTGGTTTATACTGTTAAAGTTCCCATTGTTCCTACCGAGCTTGCCATTTGTCCCCATGTGACCCTGTTATCAGTCTTCATTTGATGGAGTACTATTAATGTAAGAGCATGTCAGGGACAAAGTGTTTGCTGGGGATCAGTTAGGTATAAGTAGGTCTTCAGTTGCTAATTTGATGTGGGCTTGGATCGCCAATAGAATGTATCTATAGTCTGGCTATCTAAAGAGCAGGACGTGTGTGATTTTAAACATTTCTTGGATTTTTGGCTCTTGATGCAAACTGTTCATTTGCAGATATTCAATGAGTTCAATGCTCGGAAGCCTGATCAGCTTAATATATTTGAGGGAGTTGTCAAAAACAAATTGTTCATGGCAATAATAGCGCTAACAATAATACTTCAGGTGAGTCTGGAAAGAAATGCATGCATGCCATTATATAATTGCCAAGTTTTGTAAGCATTGATTTTTTTTATTTTCTTTTGTTTGTCATTTTTGGCAGATCGTGATAGTAGAGTTCCTTGGCAAGTTTGCTAAAACTGTAAAGCTGAATTGGCAATTGTGGCTGGTATGCGTTGCCATTGGTTTAATCAGGTTGGTTTTCTCATGTATACTTGTGTGGTTTCCGTTCCATCATCAGCAGTGCATAAGCCATATTAAGTCATCTTGACTAAGCTAATTCAAATGTCTTGTTACAACGTTGTTTAATTTCACAAGCAGCCTTCAATAAGACTGATACATGTTGTTTTTCTCTTTTCCTTAACTAGTTGGCCCCTTGCTGTCTTGGGGAAGTTGATTCCTGTGCCTAAGACTCCTCTGAGTAAGTATTTGAAGTGCAGTAGAATCCATCGGAGAAGTCGTCATAACTCATCATAGTAAGATCAATCTTTCCCCTCTTTGCAGTTTTAACCTTTGAAATTTGCTACTTTTGCATGTGTTAGAAAATTCCGTTGATTTGTATAAATGCACTTACAGGGCTAGGACGAGAAACACAAGCATTCAGATTACAATATACTATATATGAAGAAGAAAGACGATAACTTCAAATTTTTCTGCCCACTTTTTGCATTTGACCACTAACGAAGCATAGAATATCTTGTGGATAGGTTTTCAATTTTTGATTTTACGAATGAAAAAACTGAGCACGAGAATGGATTTTTTTTCAACCTCAGCTGTGTCCTTTTTTCTTTCTTGCTACCTTGTTTGGAAGTTGTGTGTGAGAGGAGTAGAGGACCACAACTTGGATAGCCGAGAAGTTCGTGTTTTAAGCAGGGAATCGTATGGCAAAAGCAAAGAATGAGGGGTGGAACTATGATTTCCTTCACAATTACTGGTTTTTGGAAGCAGTTTAAATGGTCATATTACTGTGAAATTGTACATTCGTTTTCTTCCTTTTTAATTTTATTTTATTATTATTTTGCAAAAAGAAATTGTTTGTTGACTTAGTGGATTGTGAATTTAAGAGAAGATAGATACGGATTCTTTGATATATGACTATATGAGTTGAATATGGAAATTAAATATCAGTCAATTAACTACTAAACCGCAGAAGACAACAAATTCACACCATCATGATATCAATGTTAACATGTCAAAATTTTGTAACTGCCAAAATTGTTTGCTACATCTTCAATTTTGTTATTACCTCCATTTTTAGATTAATTTTTGGAAGTAAATGTTTCACATTAGTTACAACAAAGGCGTTTCTTTCTTTTTTCTTTGTTTTTTTTTTTTTTTTAATTTTTTGTTTTTATAAAAAAATTCCTTGTCTCTTTTTTGATCACATATTATATTTCTCTTTTTCTTTTACCTTTACCAAAAATTATTGCATCTATATATTTTTATTCTTTTGTCTGATGTAAGATTAAGAAATACTCCCAAAAAAATTGAATGAGATTTTGCTACCTCTTTGGGGAAAAAAAAGTATATTTGTGAAAATGTTCAAATTTGTCTTCAATTTTTATAAAATTAAGAAATGGATATTACTACTCCCTTTATATTTTTTACTTGTTGCATTCTCCTTTTTACATTTCCCAATAAACAATTTCAAAAATAAATATTTTAACTTACATATAAGAAAATATTATAATAATTATATATTTGAAAAGTATAGATCGAGACGAATCAAATAAGATCAAATATATCTATATTTTTCATTACACATAAACCAAAGTAAGTCAAAATTATATAGAAAGTAATTTGCAACGGAGTGAGTAAATGAAATTAAAAAGCCCTTCTCCTGTGGAATCGAAGTACTACATTCGTATTATATTAGTTGCAACAATTTGACATTTTTCCTCTCAACTTTATGCCTCATATTAGTTGCAACAATTTGACACTTTTCATCTCTACTTTATGTCAAATCGTTGCAACTAATGTGATATGCAAATAGTAATACGAAGATAGTAGATAGTTGGTTGTACTCTACAACATTTATAAGTTCGTTTCTTTTCACAAGATAGATCTAAATCTATAGAAACTGAACTTATTACGTAGTAATTAGTTGGTTTTATGACGATAAAGCTATACGTATTAACTGCGTGTTTATCTTTAAATACAAATTAAGACGGTGAAAGTTTTGATAGATCAAGAATAATCTGTCACAAGGACAGATCAAGAATGGAGGCATGGAGCATACACAATGGAGTGAGTGAACCAACATCTTCTACTAGACTACTAGTAGACACTAAAACTAAAAGTACATACAAAGTGAAACAGTCACTCATTTTTAGTTCATCCACTCATCTTCGACTAGACTACTAGTCACTCATCTTCCCTCTATAGACTACTAATCACTCATTTTTAGCAAATACACTATGTAACATGAGCACTCATCTTCTACTAGACTACTAGTCACTCATTTTTAGCATATACACAATGTATTTAGTTCTCGTTTTCTTCCCTCTATATTTTTCTACTAAAACCATTTAAATGAAAGCTAAAAGAAAATTGAGTTCCTGTCATCAACATAGAAGCACCATTAAAACTTATATTCTTAGCAGCTCCACCTAAAAAAAAGGCCCACAAAAGCAAACAACGGTGCTCCATTTTTTCCATAGAAAACTAGAGCCACCACAGATACTAGAAAGTAGAAACTCTGGACATGCATAAGCATATTATCTTCGAATGCACCTAATGAATGTCAGAAATGGTCATTCTGGTAAATTTATAAACAAGTGTCATACACTTATATTTCAACAGCGAAGACGCTACCCTAATGTTGGGCATTAGCATCAAACCCTGATTCTCCCCTACCTCCAAGAGCCAAAAGCAAATCAAGAAATTTTGGCTCACTTTAACAAAATGGTAAGAACTTACATATCCATACCATTCTATTTGAGCATTTTATTTACCAATAATAAATTATTAATACTCACATACCCATTTCAATTTGACTTAATTGTTGCTGGCTGTTGCTATAATTTTTCTCCCGAATCCATTTTTGAGCATAAATCATGAGTTCTTGCTTCAAGTTCCTTTCTCAATCCCATTATACGTTTTTCAACTTCTTCAACTAAATTAAATTTTTAAAAAAAATCAGTAACCCTAAGAAATTTCATACCCTTACGAGTTCCATATACCAGAATGCATCTACGGAAATGACATCCTCTTAAATAGCATCAGGGATTTTAGAGGAGCTTTTCATTAGTTTTATGAAATTGTATCACAAATGAACCCTACTTCACCTTCCTTGCTGGCCTATTAACAAACTCAATGGAGTTACCCCTCTAACTAAACGTTGTTGCAACGAAATATACACATCAATGTATAATTATACGCGTCTACAAAACCTCACACCACCATGTTAGAGAAGAAGCTAGAATCAAATTCCATACCATAACCAAGTGCTACTTGAATCACTGCCATAGTTCATCCAAAAGTATGAACTTTTAATGCCCGTGAATCTTCCCCTAGTCTCTTCCAACATTACCATACGACATTTGTGTGAAGCAAAATTGCAACCCAATCAAATTAAACCCATTAGCCTATTCTCCCATCGTTCAAACAAACAATCAAGTGCTACAACCAAAACCTTAAGAATTCGCAACAAAAACCACACTTGAAAGCAAGTCATATATTAACCAAATTCATGAACTAAAGATCAAACTCTCAATTACAAGAAGATTTCCCCATATCATCACGAAAACAATCTATCCAATTCCAAAAATCACAAAAACTATCAACGGAACGAACCACATTATGATGAAACAATCACAAAAACTACATTAAACAACAAAAGATCACAATGTAGAATAACACCATACTCATGACTCATGATCAAATTAAAAGTTGCCACTAAAATCGAAACACACGAGATCAAAACCTCTCACCATCAATAAGGCATTAATCAAAAAGAGTACATCAAATTGTATTCCAACAACCTCAACATTCTCATTTTTTTTTTTTTTTTAATCCTCAAAGTTTACAAACAAACACATTATCATAACAACAATAACATGACGAATATCAAATTATACCAGACAAAATAATCAAACTAAAAAAATTCTATCCTCTAAGATAACCAGGGATCTTAATACGAATAAACAACATACTCATAATATAACCGATGACAACAGAAACAGCACCAGCCGAAGCGAACGAAACTCGAACACTCCGATCACGGTTCTTATCCGTCGCAAGATCCATCAAAATTATTCCAATGCCACCAAGGAGAAACATAAAACCTGACGATAATCCCTCAATTATGTACTGACCATTAACACGGCCAGGGAGAAATACAACTGGTTTTACTGCTCCCGTGTGAGGGTCTTGAGTTGAACCAATACCTGGAGGTTCAACGATGACGTCATAGATGACGCCGGAGATGACGGTGAAGTAAGTGAGGAGGAGGAGAGAGAAGACGGTGGTGGTGGAAGGGAGAGTGAAGGAAGGGAGTTTGAGACGGAGGCGTGGGAGGTGGAGGAAAGAGAATGGGAGATGGTAGAGGAGGTGGAGGATTGGGTCGTAGGAGTCGAGAGTTGTGGTGGAGTTTGGAGGTTGAGATGTTAGGGTTTCTGATTTGATCGCCATTGTTGAATGTTTGAGAGATTTTTGTGATTTATTTTTGTTTTTGTTTATGTTTTGATACGGTACAATGGTCATTAAGTGTGTTGACCAATGATCGTGGTTAATAAGTCCAATTCAATAAAATTAAGTTTTCTGTTATGAAAATAGGGTTTTTAGTAGGAAGTATTTGTGGGGAGAAGAATTGATCTGTTTTCTTATTCAGTACCAAATATATATATACAAGCATAAACTAGGGTTTCCTGTAGAATAAACCCTAGTATCCAGAACATTCTAGATCATACCTAAGGGGTATAATGGACATCCATAAAATAATAATATTTTATAACACTCCCCCTTGGATGTCCATTATAAAGCAAATATACATCATTTTATAATGCGCATGTGCAATGCTGCCTCATTAAAAACCTTAACAGGAAAACCCAGTGGGAAAAACCATAGCTAAGGGAAAAAGAGTACAGCGCGCATTGACTCCCCCTCATGATATCATCCGTTGAGATCCTTNAATTTACTGCCAAAGCAGCTTCAATATCAAAAATTCTTAGGAAGATTTCACTAGAGTAGTAAGTATGCAGTTTCTTTCAAATAATATAATTATATGAACACCAGTAAACTAATTTATCACTACTACTACAACTAAAACTTGTAACTGTATGAAGAAATATTATTGTTACAATCTAGCAAATAGAACGATCGAATAAAGAATTGGCCAAATCAACTATTTTACACAAGTTACAAAATCTAACTATAATTATAAGTAAATAAGAAAAACGTACCTGATAGTAGTTACCTTGTATGCTCAGTGATTAGGGTTTCGTGCTGATAACGTGTTATGAAAATAGGGTTTTTAGTAGGAAGTATTTGTGAGGAGAAGAATTGATCTGTTTTCTTATTCAGTACCAAATATATATATACAAGCATAAACTAGGGTTTCCTGTAGAATAAACCCTAGTATCCAGAACATTCTAGATCATACCTAAGGGGTATAATGGACATCCATAAAATAATAATATTTTATAACATTTTCATTTTTAATTAATTGTTAATTAATTTAGTAAAAATGAATCTAGTTTACTAAATATATGTACAATTCAGTTCAATTCAAACAAAAAATAATTGGCGAGAATAGGGCCTAATTTTAGAATCGATTCTCATTTATAAATGTTTACATAGTATTAATTTTTTTACTCATTAAGTAAATGAGAGGTTAATGTTTTCATTTTTTACTTTTATAATTTTCACAAGACTAAAAATTAAAAAGTCACACCCGAGGGCAATGCTCGGGGCGATATGCTAGTTTAATTAAGTAAAACAGAGGTGAAAAAAAGAGAAAAAATGACAAAAACAAGATTGGATTAGAAATAATTATAGAGATAAGAGAAAGAGGATTAAGAAAGAGATCATAGAAAGAAGAAGGAAAAAGATTGGAAATTAGACAATGAAGCAAATGAGGAAAAAAAAAGGGGTGGGGGTGTTTTTATTCCTAGGTTCCAAACCCCCCCTTTTTTTTTTACCTAATCTTGTTTGCGACAGAAAAATACATAGGAAATTTCCGTAAAATCAATTTCCATTGCAAAATCCATCGTAAATAGACGTTCTTGTAGTGGAGTTTGCAATACAATTGACTTTTACGATGCAACTTTGTCTTTTTACAAAGCAACTTTGACTTAAAGAGGAAACACAAAAGCAATTGGCCGATAGGTAGATGGAACGGCGTAGGAAAATCATAAAAATGTCCAAATCCACATTAGTTGAAAACCAACAGAGCGACAATGTGCGCGTATGCACGAGGTGTGAGCACACACACATGTGCATGTTCACGCATGTTGTACTTGTTTGTGCACACACTCGGCTTTTCCTTACTGAAATGTGTACGAGTTTTGCCAATAATAACTCTCTCTTACTTAAGGCGGCCATTGATTTTTGGAGTGTTGACTCGCATTGATTTTTTTTTTCTTTGTGTCAAGGAGATTCTTAAAGGTAGATGGGAGATTCGTGAGCAAGATAGTCCATGGTCAGCATATTGATCTCCTATCTTTAGATGAACCTTTTATCACCAATGGGTCCTTCTAGTAGCATTTATAAGATGAGAACTCTTATATTTTATTTATTCACTCGCTTGTTGTTTGTAGGGGATGACCCTTCTTTGGGGAATGTGAGCCTTGTTACCTTTGTAGAGGAATTCATGATTGATGGAGACACACTCATCTCACTTTGTCTTATCGAGTTGCTCACTTCTCTTGACCACCTCAAGAGGGAATCTAGTGCTCCTATTTTCGAATGTCATATCATCGTTCAGGTAAGTGCTACCTTATTGAGTTGACTTGTTAATTTTGATGACTTTTACTAGATGATTTACCAACCCTTCTTTTGATGCTAGGTATTGATGATGGAACACTTGAGTTTGCTCGAGTCCTTGGCTAATTTGAGCACATATACTCCGAAGGAATTTTTCTCTAGGAAGAGGATCCATAGGTGCAGGCAATTGAAAGTCATATCTTTCTATGTTATTTGAAAATTCATTTCATGAACAATTAAACTTTCACCATAGTTATCACAAAATCACTACAAAATTGTTGATCACATTGAATATTCGAGCTAGTTAAACCTTTTAGCTTGTTAGATTGGTTTTAATTCTTGAAAACCTATTAGAATACGTATGAGGTCTAGATGCCTAGCTAGTAGCAACATTTGTTTTTGAAATGAGTTAGTTTCAAAACTCCAGTCCACCACTGTGTTAGAAACACTCCAGCCAGTTTAACACACCAAGAAAAGCAAATTCTACAATAAAGGGTTTGTCATGGGATTTGTTCTTATTTTGTAAGGTTCATAAACATCCCCTCATTTCTATTCATAGAGTTTGAGACACATAATAAGGAGATATTTGAATATAAGAAGATATTTGTACCAGCATAAGTGACATTATGGATGGAAAAAATATTAAAATAAAAAACTAAATAAAACAAAAAGATGAATTATTAAGTCCCATACATAAATCTATATGGAGTTTATCTATTATTAATAAAAGATTTATACATGATATTTTTATCCTCCTAATAATATGGTAGTTTATTGTCGATGCTCTAATGTAGTGTGGTAGGTTGGACCGGCGAAAAGCAACACACACAACTACACAAGAGAACCCCACAAGCAAAAAACTAACGCACCAAGCCAAGAAGACCCCCCAACTGTCGGTGAGTGTAACTACCAAATTCCAATTCACAACCTCTAAAAAAACTAAAGTGCAATTGCACCAAAATTTGAAGCTAGAAAACATGTGTGTGATTGAATTGATTGATTTACTTCCACTCAAACATATACAAATATGCCCATATTCTCAAACTCACTTCCTCAATCTATCCGCCTCAAGAATAACTCTTGACCCCACTTAATTCCCTTCTTCAAACAAACAACAAACAACCTCAATCTTTATTTTTTTATTTTTTATTTTTTGATTGATTTTTTTTTTATTATTTTTAAAAAAGAAGATATTTTATTAATTTTTAGTAAATGTTAATGTTAATGTTAATGTTGTCTTCTTTCTTTCTCTGTTTTATGTGACACCCGTGTCTGTCTCCCTTTATCTCTCCTCTGTTGCACCTCCTTCACTCTTCCCTTCTTACTTACTTGTACTTCTTCTTTCTTTCACTCTTTTTTAATTACCTACATTTCAAATTTAAATTCAAATTCATGTTTTTTTAGCATTCATACAAAAAAAAACCCCTTTTTTTAAAATTTTTTTTTTAATTATAAATTTGTTCATTCATTGTATTTGTATGTTGAAATTAGTAGGGTTTAAGGCAAAAAGGTGAGATTTTGATTGGTGGGTTTTTGTTTTGGGGTAATGGTTTGGAACCAAAAGATGTTCAATTTGTTTTTAAGTAAGAATGTTAGAAAGATTCTTAAGCGCAAGGATAGTGATGCTGGTGAAAAAGGTATCATTTTTTTTTTGGTGATTTTTTTATTAATTATGATTGTTTTTGTTTACATCTCTATAAAAAAAAATGTGATATTTTTCATTTTTGGTTATTTATGGTTCACAAATTAAAATAATAATTGTGGTGTTTGTGTGTTTGAATTAGTTAATTAATTGAATAACCATGGTTTCATTTTGCTCTACTTAATTGTTAATTGTATAAATTTATTTTATTTTATTGTATTTATTTATTTATTTATTTATTTTTGTTTTTGTTTTTTTTTTTTTTTTTTTTTTTAAGCGTTAAT
>PYUH01000270.1:2745524-2796829 GCA_016808085.1 Suaeda aralocaspica
TTTTTTTTTTTTTTTTTTTTTTTTTTTTTTTTTTTTTTTTTGTAAGCGTTAATGATGAGTATGTTGTTGTTTTATTGATCTATTGAATGTTGTAAAGAAGAATTGAATTAGTTTAAAAGTTGAATTATTATTTTGGTCATTATCACTTGCTTTATTTGAATGAGTTGAAATATTTAGAGTGGAAACAATGAAGTACAATAATATGATGATTGTTCTTTATCTTTCTATTTAACTACTTTGGAATGTTGAGAACATAAAACTTGTTAATGAGTTATTTTCTCCCATCAATGTGTTGTGATTGAGTTTGAGAATGAGTGGATTTTGATGAAATTATTGATTGAACTTTTGTTGAAGAAAGGGATTTCTCACGGAAGATTAAAGATAGTGTATTGATTGAAGTGAGTATTGGAGTAATGATACCTTTAATATACATTAAATCTCCTACATTGTGAGTGTGATACACTGATATGTATCGAGATATATTCGGAGTTTCGCGGTAGTGGGAGTTTGATGTGGTGAAGTTTGGTTTTTATGTTATTTATCTAAACTCCAAAGCAGATATTCTGATGGTTATATATCAGTATGGCACAGTTGAGAAGTTGTAGACTTGTAGTGATTTTCTCCGTTATTTGGTGGAGTGGTGGATGATGTTTGTACATTATATCTGATTATGTTAGTATGGATTTCCTATTTTGTAGAATTACTTTCTAGTATGATGTGTGAGGTTTTGAAGGAAAGAAAAAAAGGAGCTTTTCTATGTATGGTGACTTGGTGAGCTTCGTGTCATTCATCGACTTTTTTTTATTCAAGTCTTCCACCAGCTAATAGCTTCCTTTTGGGTTAATTAAATTTAACAGCATATCAGTCTATACACGACCATCCAACATACTGACTTTTAATTATGATATTGTTCAGAATATTAGGGTGGAGAAACAATTAACGTTGACAGTGTGCACTAGCTCATCTCTTTAATTCACCTTTCCCTGATATTCACATATCTACTTAGTATGAAATGGAGATCTTTTGAGATTTTGGAGGTTCAACTCTGTTATATTAGTGGAAATTTGTTAACTTTTCCTTGATTGAATGCATAATGTTATCTATTTGTTCGCTGAATATTTATTGCTTAGAACATCTTGATTAGGTGCATGGTTTCACACTTTCACCCATTTTGTTAATGGGTTCTTATGATGTATAGCTGTATACTCTATAGTCACTTCCACAATGAACTGAATTTTGTTTTCTCCATTGTAACTGGCTTGATTCCTAACCAATCACCTTGTCTATCACTCCATTTCTATTGCAATGTTCTTTCGTGTTTTTTGTTTTGCTTAGCCAAGGTGAACTCAAGTCTCTTTTTATTTTTTACTAGGAAAAGCACTAGAAGATTTACGATCTTCGCTGTTCAATGAGTTGCGTTCCTCAGATGGCGCAAAGCGCCAACAGCAACGCACATGTGGGCCTATGGTGGCACTCACTTTCAACTTTTTGGTGTCTGTTGGTATAATCTTGATGAACAAAATGGTATGCCCTTGACCTGTTCTCGTACTTTGTTATTTTGGAAATTTTCAGTCAGCCTTCCTAATGAAAGCTGCTTGCTATAATCTAATATCTGGATTATGCAGGTTCTTGGAAAGGTTGGCTTTAATTATCCAATATTTCTCACTTTTATTCACTACGTAGTAAGCTGGTTTCTAATGGCTATTCTAAACGCTCTATCTATGCTCCCTGCATCTCCCACAAAAGCATCTCGTTTCTCTTCGTTATTCGCTCTTGGTGTAGTCATGTCTCTGTCTACCGGGCTTGCAAATGTCAGTTTGAAGTTTAACAGGTAAATTGCAGGAAGTAATTTTCATAAGTCCCTTGTGTCCTGTTTCCTATCTCCATTCTAAATTCTGTATTTTCAGTGTTGGATTTTACCAGATGGCTAAGATTGCTGTGACCCCATCTATAGTTGTTGCAGAATTTATCCTCTTGAGAAAAAAGGTCTCATTTCAAAAGGTAGTTATTTCAGAAGGTCTCAATTCTATAGTTGTTTCTCTTTTTTGTATGGGAAGTTGTAGTTTGATTGTGTGGGGTACCTTTGTGTTAAGAATTTTTTTTTCCTAGCTCCCGATGAGGAAGTTATACGGTGTGTTATCATCTTTTTGTTAGCTTCAACTGTGGCAAGGCAATATTCGTGAATCTTGAGGCTTTTGTCATTCAAAATTAATTGAAAGAAAGATCTTGAAAATCTCTAATGAGCATACCTTAAAAATAGATAAAATTAACTCTGTTCTTCACAAATCTCTATGTTATGTGAAGAACTTGTACATTAACAATGCTAATGTTTCACAGATGACTGCCACAAAATTTATTTAATGCAGCACTTTTCTCTCTAGATAAGTATCTTTTTGTTGCAGTTGATTTCAAATTTCATTGCAGCATAGATTGACCCATGGTTATCTTACTTTTCCCAGCTTACCTTGGGTTTTCTCTCGTCATGAATAAACTAATGTGTCAAGTATATGTGTGCTGATAAAATGGGTGGTCTTTTTACTATTTGAAGTTCAAAGATCTATAAGTTTACTGCCTACATTTGCCCTTCACACCAATGACTGTGCTTATAGCAATGCTCAGGTTCAAACCTACATAAAAATTTTAGGATTACATTGACTTTTGGATTCTCAAATTTTTTTATGGGAAAATAGACAAAACATATTGGGTTATCTCATCATTAGATTTCTTTTGTGAGTCTAAATGCTGAAATTCGATGTAGTATCATCTTTGAAGTTAAGTAAGAGATCTCTTGTTCTCTTCAGTGGTGGAACTTACTAGAAATCAATTTGGAAGGGGTGGTCTGTGTGATAGAGGAAGTTCCAAAAGATTGAAAGATAGTGAAGCCCCTGACTTTCTAAAAAAAATGTTAATGGCTACTGTGCTTCGTATCTTACAGAGAAACCCTTGGAATTTCCCGATATTGTTGTTTCCTTTCTGCAGCTATTATCACTCTGTGACATTCGCAGTAGTAGGAGGGACATGACAAATTGCAATTGTATAAATAGAAAGTCGGAGGAAAAAAAAGTGGCTACTTACCGTGGTCATGATTTTACCTTAATCTATCTCCATATATATATACTTTTTAGATGGATGTGCGAGAACACTCTAAGGGATAGAATCAGAAATGAAGTCATCCGCAGGAAAAGAAAGTTGGTGTCGCCGACATTGCGTTGGTTTTGACATGCGAGACGGAGACCTCACTGAGCATTGATGCAAAGAGTGGAAGAGTGGGATCGGGGAGATCCCAAATGAGATAGGGAGGAGACCGAAGATTTGGGTGGAAGACATTAGAAAAGTTATGAAGCTTTTGAATTTGGGGATGAAGAAGGAATATTAATGTGGATGACCACACGGAATGATAACTTTTGGTTCATGTAGCCGACCTCAATTATAGGATAAAGGCTTTGATTGATTGATTGATTCATAATGATGTTTAAATAGAGAGATGTAGAACATTTAGTGTCAAATAGGGAAGATTGGAGGAAGAAGATTTGTGCTGATGACTTTTGTGATTCCTCATATTGATTCATGTCTAGCCGACCCCAAATTAATTCGGGACTAATGTTTTGTTGTTGAGAGATGTAGAACTTGTGACCTCCACCTTGAGCAATCATGCATTTTGGAAATTCAGCTATAGCAAACATATATCAAGCCCTCTCTCACACATACACATTCTGCGTGTAGGAAAATGAATATATAAGATTATAAGGAAAAGAGAATGATTACTAGCTATATTTTCTGGAAATTGGCAGCTAATCTCTGTTTCTTACGGGTGTTTGGAAACATAGTTGATACATTAATAATTTAAAAGAATTTTGGTTACCGCCTTTGAATAGGTCCGTCACTTACGTTCTCTTAAAAGAGTTTTAAATTAATGTACTATCGCTATCTAGTTTTGTATTCCGGTTGATTATTTTTAGTCCCAAATTTGGTTCCCATAAGGTATTCTTCTTTCGACTGTATTTTACTTTTCTATAGTGTTTATTGTAGATGTTGTATAGCTTTCAATTAATAAAAATTATCTTTCCCTTCAAAAAAAAAAAAGTATAACCTTCTTTTTAAAGTCGTTGTGGTGTTTATTGCATTGGTATTTTGAATCCAACAATAGTAATAATTGTAAATGATAAATGTTAAATGAGGTAGTTATTAACAACATTTTTTTTTTTTTGGAGGTGGCTATGTATTGCAACATAACATATTGATAGACAGTTATTTTAAAAATTTTGTATTTGTTTGCGGTTTATATAGTCTGAGTCAAGGAACAAGAATAATATTATAATGATTGCTTATCTTAAACGTTTTTCTCTTTGGTTTGAGTTAGTGCTGTTGAAGAATTCCATGCTGAGACATACAAGAAACCACAAAATGTTTTCCTTTGATGCTTGCAACTTTCTAAATGAGAGCGAGTACAGATACCTAATGACATTTCATCATGACACTATCCCTCGGGGCCCAGAGTTCCATAGAAATATGATTAAAAATTCATGAATTGCGATCATCTGTCCTATTTTCCCATCAAATTTATTATGTGTGCATGTTTCTTCCGGTTCTGTTGCTTCATTTTTAATATGAGTTCCTCTCTCAGGTTCTTGCTCTAACTGTGGTGTCTGTTGGAGTCGCTGTTGCTACAGTAACTGATCTACAGTTCCACTTATTTGGTGCATGTATAGCGTTAGCCTGGATAGTTCCTAGTGCTGTAAATAAGATCATGTGGTCCAATATGCAGCAGCGAGAAAATTGGACTGCTTTGGCGTATGTGATGTCCCTTCGATATTTCATTGAATCATTCTCTTGGTTGATGTACATAATTTAGCTGTCAGAGGCTGTTTGTACATATAAGCTAATGGCAAATTTTAAATGGACAGGTTGATGTGGAAAACAACGCCAATCACAGTATTTTTCTTAGTAGTGATGATGCCTTGGCTTGACCCCCCTGGTGTCCTTTCTTTCAAGTGGGATTTGAGCAATACAAGTGCAATATTTTTGTCTGCTCTACTTGGGTTTTTGCTTCAATGGTCAGGAGCGCTTGCACTTGGGTAAGTATCCCTATTTTACTTTCCGTACTTGGTAGGTTTCAGTTTGAGTATCATTGCTTCAGAGAGCAATCAAATGAGGAGGTTGTTAATTGATTTGCTTATGGGTGTTTCATCAAAGGTTTGGTAATGAATTTGCAATAACCCATTTGAATATCCAATATGGTGCAACGTAAAGCCAAGCTATTCTTTTGAATTTTGATGGTGTCTATATATAAAATGTCTCGTGTAAATTAGTTTACAAGTTTATTGCCACTACCTGTTTTCTAATGGCGAATGACCTATTAGGATTTTATTCAAAACTTAATACTAGTGTTGGGGCTCCCCTTTCATCTGTTCAAAGCATTCTCCCGTTGCCCAAACCTGGGGAACCTTTGCCACTATCTAGAAGATTGAAAAGAATCTTTAAAATTCTTTCTAATATGTAAGAGGGTTTTGTTTGATGAGTACTTTAAGAATGTCAAACTTATATGTTATCACTAGTATGTAATTACTATTATAACACATGCATTGGCGAAAATGCAAAATGGAAGTGAGAAGAATTTTGTGAGATTGAGTATGTCCTATTATGTAATGTATATGCCACAAGCCCACAACTGTTCCCTTAGACTTTAATAAGGATTATGAATCATGATCCTGAGCAACTACTAAAGTATACTCCTTTTTTTTGCAAATGCCACAAGTTGAACACTATTCTGTTTTCCATTCTTTGTGCAGGGCAACATCTGCTATTACTCACGTTGTTCTTGGGCAATTTAAGACTTGTGTAATTCTCATAGGGGGTTACCTTCTTTTTGGCTCAAATCCCGGAATAACCAGTATATGTGGAGCAATCACTGCTCTGATGGGAATGTCAGTCTACACCTATCTTAATCTACAAAATTCAGATCAGCATGCAAATAAAACTGCCTCCAAACAAGCGTCATTTTCTTCACCAAAATCTAAGTTAAACAGAGAAAATGGTGAAACGAATGGCGGAAATGTTGGTGTAGAATCTGTCTGAATTCGGAACATATTGTATGCTGCAGCCTGCATAGTGCTAGCATACTGTGGTAATATTTCACTAACCTCCTGATTTGCACAACACATTGCTTATTCTTGTGGCTTTTGTTATCGAGGTTTTGAAATGTGTGTGTAATATTACCCTTTTCCCTATTATGTGTACTAGTTCCTAGTGAGAAGCAATATTTTAGCCTTCCTTCTCAGCGAGGACAAAAGAAATAGCGAGTCCAATTGTATAAGGAATGCGCTTCTAATGTAACACGCAATAAAATTCTTTGCCACACTTGTAAATTTGGCTTTTGTTGTGTACCGTAGAGCGTAGCTATATGCTTATAAGTTGTAATGTGATATTACACCAAGTTTTGAATACAATGTATCGTTGTACTAGAGAGTACTTATATAGTTATATGCCTCTAGTTTATCGAGTGAGGTGAAATTTGTATGCACTCCTTTGGTTGTGTACACTTCATCTGTGGTAATACAGCACTGCAAAATTGAAATTTCCTTGAAGCTATTGAAGAACGTTTGGAAAAAATGGGACTATATGGCTATATACTTGGTTAGCAAAGGCATAGTGTAACATTTTCTGTATCAGTCGTTTACCTTCTGCTTTTTACTTCTAATTATTTTTAATTTAGATAAGTTAGGGTTTAATTTTGTATTAAGAGTATGAATAATGGATGTGAAAGATTATTTGCCCTTTTCTTATTAAAAAAAAAAAAAGATTATTCATCTTTTTTTTTGGTGTCTAAAGAGCCATAAAAGCGAGTGATTAGATTCAACCTTTTGAAATCAAGAAAAAAGATGCAACCAAATGAGCTATTTTTTCACTCTTTCTATTCATATATCTATGAAGCAAGGGTTGGGTTTTGGGGTGCTAAGCTCTTTGCTATTATTAAGACATTTGTACGGGTACTTTCTCGGCTTCAACCCGCAAGGCTTTAAGTAGCACCATCGACGCCGACACCGACAAGTACCCTAGGCTGACTACACCTGGAGACGTGCTTCTAGCATGTCTGATCTCTCATCTTGTACTACTATAAATACCCCTCTCCATGTCACATTTTCACACCTATGTACAACTACCTTATTCTTAATATATATTCTATTTGTGTCATTTGCTTACATTCTCTTTCATATCTTAGTAGTTCTCATAATAGTTCCCAATAACCCAACAACATTCAAAACTGATAATTTTTCGATTTAAACCATAAAACAACTGCAAATTTTGCAATTACCACTCCTAAATCACGAAGCTACATGATAACCTCATTTGATACTTAAAATCGCAAGAAGGTTATTGTGATGAAATCATGTTATTGTGGTGGTTGTTTTCATTTTGGGTTTAGAAATTATGGTTGAAGTGGTAGTTTCGTTGTTTAGGGGTAATGGTTGTTACGGTTTTGTGATTTAACACAAAAGTAACCGAGTTTTTAAATTCTTAATATTTAGATTACAACATTGGAAACCATATACTTACTAATTGCACTTTAGGGGTACTATGTGAAACTCTTCAAATAAACGGGTATGGTGGTGTATAAACCTTAGGGGCACTATGTGTAATAATAATTAATTTCGTTACTAATTGAATAAGGATAAGCTGGAAAACAAATGATGTCGAAGCTAAGCCAGATCATGTATTTTTCTCAAATAGGCCAGGCAAATTGCTAAAGTAAGTGGCCAAATAAAATAGGGTCGTTCACTCGTTAAGCTAGCTACTGCTTGTCAGCTACTATTTATTATTTAAAGTTACAGCCAACTTCTCAAAAATGAGTTTTCTCACCGAGAATATGGAGCTTGATATACACCGATTAATTGTCTTTGGGCTAGATTTTTCTTCAACTTGAATAAGTGTATCTCTGTCTTGAATTCAAATTTGAAATTGTGAGGCTGTGATTAGGGATGGAAATATTCTTTGGATGATTCATCACCCACTCCACCCGTCTAAAACAAATGGGTGAAAACCCGATTAAATGGTTGAATATAGTGGGTGACGGGTGAAACGGGTGGCGGATGTGGAGATGATAGGTGGAGATTTTTTCTTTCATCACCTGTTTACCACCCATATAATAAATTTTATATGTAATTAGTTATTAATAATTGATTTTTTTTTAATGTTAAGTGCCTTATATCATAAGTTATTTTCACACAACATATACTAAGCGTTGTCACCCGTTTATCACCAGATCCATCCGTTTCACCTGCGGATGACGGATGGATGGATGCAGGTGAGACATTATGCAGGTGATGGTTGGATTGGGTGGATCTGATGGAAGAGCGTGATGGATGTGGCACTCGCCCTGAACCCGATCCATTTCCATTTCTAGTTGTGACTTGAATAATGTATGTGCGTTGTGACTCGATAAATATTTATGATTTGAAAAATGATTATTGTGACTTGATAATGTATATCTTTGAATTGAAAAGAAAATGAGAATTACGAAAAAGCCCTCCTCTGGCTAAAGGNCCTTTTGAAATCAAGAAAAAAGATGCAACCAAATGAGCTATTTTTTCACTCTTTCTATTCATATATCTATGAAGCAAGGGTTGGGTTTTGGGGTGCTAAGCTCTTTGCTATTATTAAGACATTTGTACGGGTACTTTCTCGGCTTCAACCCGCAAGGCTTTAAGTAGCACCATCGACGCCGACACCGACAAGTACCCTAGGCTGACTACACCTGGAGACGTGCTTCTAGCATGTCTGATCTCTCATCTTGTACTACTATAAATACCCCTCTCCATGTCACATTTTCACACCTATGTACAACTACCTTATTCTTAATATATATTCTATTTGTGTCATTTGCTTACATTCTCTTTCATATCTTAGTAGTTCTCATAATAGTTCCCAATAACCCAACAACATTCAAAACTGATAATTTTTCGATTTAAACCATAAAACAACTGCAAATTTTGCAATTACCACTCCTAAATCACGAAGCTACATGATAACCTCATTTGATACTTAAAATCGCAAGAAGGTTATTGTGATGAAATCATGTTATTGTGGTGGTTGTTTTCATTTTGGGTTTAGAAATTATGGTTGAAGTGGTAGTTTCGTTGTTTAGGGGTAATGGTTGTTACGGTTTTGTGATTTAACACAAAAGTAACCGAGTTTTTAAATTCTTAATATTTAGATTACAACATTGGAAACCATATACTTACTAATTGCACTTTAGGGGTACTATGTGAAACTCTTCAAATAAACGGGTATGGTGGTGTATAAACCTTAGGGGCACTATGTGTAATAATAATTAATTTCGTTACTAATTGAATAAGGATAAGCTGGAAAACAAATGATGTCGAAGCTAAGCCAGATCATGTATTTTTCTCAAATAGGCCAGGCAAATTGCTAAAGTAAGTGGCCAAATAAAATAGGGTCGTTCACTCGTTAAGCTAGCTACTGCTTGTCAGCTACTATTTATTATTTAAAGTTACAGCCAACTTCTCAAAAATGAGTTTTCTCACCGAGAATATGGAGCTTGATATACACCGATTAATTGTCTTTGGGCTAGATTTTTCTTCAACTTGAATAAGTGTATCTCTGTCTTGAATTCAAATTTGAAATTGTGAGGCTGTGATTAGGGATGGAAATATTCTTTGGATGATTCATCACCCACTCCACCCGTCTAAAACAAATGGGTGAAAACCCGATTAAATGGTTGAATATAGTGGGTGACGGGTGAAACGGGTGGCGGATGTGGAGATGATAGGTGGAGATTTTTTCTTTCATCACCTGTTTACCACCCATATAATAAATTTTATATGTAATTAGTTATTAATAATTGATTTTTTTTTAATGTTAAGTGCCTTATATCATAAGTTATTTTCACACAACATATACTAAGCGTTGTCACCCGTTTATCACCAGATCCATCCGTTTCACCTGCGGATGACGGATGGATGGATGCAGGTGAGACATTATGCAGGTGATGGTTGGATTGGGTGGATCTGATGGAAGAGCGTGATGGATGTGGCACTCGCCCTGAACCCGATCCATTTCCATTTCTAGTTGTGACTTGAATAATGTATGTGCGTTGTGACTCGATAAATATTTATGATTTGAAAAATGATTATTGTGACTTGATAATGTATATCTTTGAATTGAAAAGAAAATGAGAATTACGAAAAAGCCCTCCTCTGGCTAAAGGTAAGTTGGATCTATACTTTCTCAACCATATTGAGATCTTGCAAAATGCATGAGTTGAAATTATGTTTTCAAAATTTCACTTTGTATTCCTTATGTACGTATGCAAGTAATATTTTAGGCATTTTGTTTTTATATTAGTGCTTGATATTGATTCCATTTTAAGAAAAATTTTTATTTGTGAATTGATTTATCAAGGCAGTTGATTTCATTCATCTTGATTGGATTGTAAAATGGGGCTAAAACAGATTCAAACAGATTTTACTGTCTCTCTCTAGATTTAAAATGAGGTTGTTTTGAGAAATTTTCTTTTTTCCCTTCTACATTGACAAAAAAGCCATTTTAGTTCAAATTTTTATATCTCAATTGATAAATTAGACATATTCCGTAAAATTACTCGAAATTAAACGTTTTACGTACATTACAGTATTACTTCAACAAAAAGTATTTGCTAAAAGTTTTTTAAATGGGTGTCCTAAATTATGTAACACATTTCTCTCTCCCTCTCATTCTTTTTTTGCTTATAGTCCTTGAATAAACTTTTCTAACTCCATCCTTTTTTTTTGTTGTTGACAATTATCATCTTCTCACTCAATATCTGACTCTGTACTTTTTTTCGAAAATATTTCAAAAACTCTTTTATGACAATTATCATCTTCTCACTCAATATTAATAGTACTTTTTTCGAAAATATTTCAAAACCTTTTTGTTTCACACAATCGTTTTATTATCTTTGAAACAAAACCCGATTCAAAAGCAAATGTAGCAAGTGCATTGAGACATAGATAGTGACATGGAACAATACAATTGGTATTGTCAACTTATCATGTTGTATTGCATGTGAACAATACAATTGGTATTGTCAACTTATCATGTTGTACTGCATGTTGATCGTTGTAGAAAAGATAATAATGTAACAACCAAAAACAATGAAAAAAAGAAAGTCGACCTTGTACGAGGAGTTTAAGAGTAGGATGCCAGCTATATATGGGTAATGTACGGGAGGTACGACCTTCAATTCCGTGGTCGTTACAATGACGTCCAATCATAATCCAATTGTATAGTTTAACATGGAATATTTTATGCTAACGGTATAAATGGTCAAATTATTTGCATGATTTCCTGAATTATCTAATTCCTCTGACTAATAAGTTTTATCCGTTTGTTGTATTAATCACATTCTTAATTCATTTTAATATTGTAATTAGACAAAAGGTTAGATGATTATAAAGTCATTTGGTGCAAGTGTCTTTATTTTACTAGTTAATTGATTATTAATATGGATGTTGAACGTGGAAAAGGCCAAATTGTCGTTAAAGTTTAGTTTCCTGCTTATCAATAATCCATTGTTACGACGTTATATTATCTTTTTATCAATATGTTGTAATCATGTTACTTCATGTTTAATTTGATTAGATTTTGATTCAGATATTTGTAATTTTACAACGTAACTATTAAAGGACCATCTCGGGTTTGAAGTGTGGATGCAGCATGGGCCCCCTCATACCCTGCGCTTAATAATTCCACTGAGAAGGGAGGGGTGGATGGGATGAGATTCGAACCCGTGACCTTTATGTCACGCTGGCAGATACCATATTAGAAGACCATCTCAACCAAAAGCTTAAGCTGATGGTTGAAGCCCAGGAATAGTTTATATACTCCATCAGTAACCTTAAATATCCTTTAAGGGGTTTGGCTTCGTTGGAGCAGCTACAATACCCCTGATGCATGCCCTGAGTCCTTCATATACATTACGAGTGCAATATAAAAAGGTGGAGAGTACTAGATGCAAAGAATCAAAGAAAATTGAATTTAATTACCAACTAATATAAATAACAACTCCTTAATAAATATGTGCTTTTGAGATATGAATCAATCTTTGACAACGTATAGTTATTTTAATATTCGTGTATGGAGCTTATTTATTTTCATGTGTACATAATTCTTTTTAGTATGCGGCACATTTTCCACCTACTTTTTATACATGGTATCATGCATGATATGATACAACAGTAATTTGAGGAAAAATTTCATTATTGATTCCTTTACTAGAAGTTGGCCGGTTTCATAATTGACAACGAAGGTTCATTGTTCGTTTGAGAAATGATCAAAAGACCTCTTCTTCCTTCACAATTCAACAATGATACAGAAAATGATTGACTTCGACTGGATCAACATAAACATATATATGAAGCATGCATGACTACTAAGATTCATGACTATATATAGCTATTGACTGTTTGCCATGATTAAGTAATGTAGCTTATTTTCTCTTCATTCCATCTTCCTCTTTCATCTTTTATATATTGTCGTTCAACACATTTCTTTCATATTGCATCATTAGCTAAATTCGCTAATCGATCAATGTATCACTAGTAACCTAACATGTTCAGTAACGAACACGCACTTCTTTGTTATTTTATTTAACAGATCGCTAGCTACAAATAATTTATCAATATAAATAACGCTAATATGATTGAGCTATCATACTATTCTACTATAAAGATGATATGGAATATAGTGACATAGGAAAATGTACGTGGATTATTGATCAGTTTAATTAATTACTTTCATAATACAACAAGAGTATCATACAAGTTATTAGCTAAACAAGATATGTACGGATATAGGACCTTGATCATGCATGTATATATTTATATGACAACAAAAGAAAAAAAAAATGAGGCATATTCATTGGCGAAGCAAGTCAATAATTTCGACATGATTAGCGAAATATCTTGACTTTTAATATTGAAAGCTATCATTCTTACCGTACACATTTGTCATGAGTAGTAAAATAACATATTTAGTGTGCTACTAACTGATACGACTTTTTTATACTTTAGTGCAAGTTTTGTACTCCATACATATAATTAATATAGACATTAATACAAGTTGATGAAATGTGAAAATTACGTTGATTGGAAAGTTGAGCTAAGGTCACTTACAATCGGTAAAATACAGTTATATGTGTGAAATTATACTTGATTTATATGACGACATATATAGTTTAATATACAGAATTAGTTTTCATGATTATGTCAATTATTTTGTCAAATTCTTATTTCATTTGGAGTAGTATTTTATCAATTTATCTCTTTCATGCTCATTAACAACGCTATAGTACGTATAGCCGTACGTATAGGAATACAAAAGTTGGTGAGTTGGTGGTTAGCAGCTATTTCGTCGATTTTGATGGCTGTAATTTTTATGATTTCAAACAATGAAATGAATAATATTAAAACCAGGAAAAGATAATAATTTAAATTGGAATTAATTAAGGATTAAGGATTTAACAAAGTAGTATTAATGAGTAATGACTAATGAACAGCCCAAAAAAGAGCGGTAGTGCCGTAGTGGATTGCGATTACTACCGGTCACAATATCCTAATGAAAGTACAGCATGTAATTCTCTAGCCCTACATTTGCGCCATGTTTAGTTGCTCTAAAATAATAATAATAATAATAATAATAATAATAATAATAATTATTATTATTATTATTATTATTATTATTATAATATACAAACCTACAAGAAATTGGAGGGAAGTCGAGATAAAATCTGAGTCTACGCTCTATCACTTGCGAACTCAATCTGTGTGAATATGTGAAAAGCTGCATATGCCCCGATATCTTGAGTCCTGGAGAAATTTCTGACCTCACTCCAACAACACAATTGCCTTCTTCTCTAATTCCGCCATTGTAGAAAAGGAGAATGAGAAAAAACAATACGCCATTATGTCGCACATAGCTGCATACTTACCCCTCTTATAATGAGCCACTTCTGACACGTACAACACATCCTAAAACAAAATCAGCCAAACTAGATTCTATCATAGGTAAAGATCTAGTCAACGCAGATGTTACGGCCATGATCCCAAGAATAAATTCACTATATTCTCCATGTAATCCAAAGTCACATATTGTGGTGAGAAATTCCGATGTATCACTACAAGAAAAGCATTCTACGAGGGCAACGAAAATTGCCCTCTTAGATCTAAATTTTGCCCTCTTAGGCTAGGAGGGCAAAAAAAGTTTTGCCCTTAATTTGCCCCGGTAGCCTCGTTTTTTAGTGGTAATTTTTTTTTTCAATGTGCGAATTATGGATACTTCAAAAGGTTTCACCTTAGTTATATTTAGAATAAACTTTTTGTGAGAAAAAACATCAAAGCGTGATAGAGATTGGTTAAGAAATTGTTGGAGTAGCTAGCTAGGCTGACCGCTGATGTACCTGGACAACATTTGTAATCAAGTGTCCAATATTAGTTAAAGAAGAAAGAGTTGAAGATTTTATGAGGTTAATGGGCTAGCCTCCCTTATTGCTTGATTTTGAGGTGGAACTTTCTACACCTAATAAAGCGGATTCTCCTTGTTAACAGGTGCAACCGAGAATTGTACTTAACATAACATTTGAATTAGAGTCATTGCTTGGGTTATAATGGATAGTACTCTAGGCCAACTTGATTAAATGACGTATGTAAATGGGGTTCTTAATGGATAGTACTCTAGGCCAACTTGGTTGAATGACGTATGTAAATCGGAGTGTTGATAAATTCGCATTGAATTATTAAAAAGGATGTTACATGTAAGGGGGATGTTATTTTGAAACAAATATATAGCTATCAGCAAACAACAAATGCGAGTGTCCTACTTACATTGACAAAAGATTAGAGAGTTACTCTTAATCCTCATAAGGTAGATTTCGTGTTGTTGATGGTTGCAACTCAAAACCATATTTAACATAAATCATACCTCCTCAATTTCTTTAAGTTGGTTACGTTTGAAATCTTTTTGTGAGAGGAAAAAAATCAATTTGAAACCAACTTTAAAACACGTGATCATCCTTTTATGTAAAGAAGTGGGGAGGTAATTTTGTTCCTTCACTCTCATAGTCTCAACTCTCATCTACACCAAAAGAAGGGGAGACTGTTAGTTTTTTAATTTAACAACAATAAGAATAACAATACAAAAAAATTAAAACATTGAGAAAAAGAAAAAAGTTGAAGAAGTAGATTAGTAGAGCAAGAAACACGTACCAAAATTATTTTGCGGCATACACATGCGACAATACGAGTATTGTACGAGTAGTTGTTTTGGATTGTAGCTGTTGAGTATCTTTTTTAATTAGTAAATGCTGTTGAGTATTGGTTGACTATTTTTTATAAGTTGAAACTTTGAAATCCGCTTAAGCTGCCCACAGAGTACAGACACATTGATATTATTGTTACCGTATTTCTATTTTATTTTATAAGTACGTTTCTTTACAAATATTGTATTTTTTTTTTCACGAAATACTTTCGTGATTTTAGAAATTTATGAGGTACTTATAAATTTTTAATACGGAGTATAATTTATCTATACCATAGCATTTTTAGAGGGTAATGTAGATAATTCGAAGGGTTTTCTAATTTATGAATTTTGGGCTTTAATTTGTAAACACAGTTCCTTCTTGTATTGAATATTCTAAGGTGACTGTTTGAGAACTCCCCTTATAAATATGGACAGTTTTCAACTATTGTTCAGTTTAACAAATGCTAATATTCATTCCATATCTAAACGTTTTAAATCATGTTACACATGGGTGTAAGATCCACCTATTGGGGAGGATGAATTATCATGAAATTTTTAACTAACATATTTCATCATTAGTTACTTGGGAAATAATGTGTATATGTATAAAAAATAGAGGTCCACAAAATCAGGGATTAATTTTTCCGTCCATATTTTACTTTTGTATGAAAGGTGTTGTTTTTCATTTTTTTATTTTTATATTTAAAGATGCTATATATATATATTTTTTCACAATTAATTTTAAGTTCGGGTGAAGGTATGAAATTAGGGTACTCTTCTAACACTCTAAAAATCAGGTAGTTTGACTATAAATTAACACCAAGACAATAATAATAATAATAATAATAATAATAATAATAATAATAATAATAATAATAATAATAATAATAATAATTACTATTAGCCAAAAAATAAATTAAAGTTGAACGCAACTATTTTTTTGTCAGCGCTATATTTTTAAGCTTTCCACAGAAGCTAGTGCAAAAGCTATCTACCTCCAAAAGCCACCTCACTAAACACCAATAATTTTTTACGGATAGTTTTTTCTACTAGATTCAAAAAGCTAAAAGATATTCAAAAGCTCTTATAGGACGCACCCTTAATTTTTGACAAATAAGTAAACTCTTACACTCCAAACTGACTTCTATCCTCCTTAATGTATCTTGAATACTCTGGTGTTACATAGTGACCAAAATACATCTACTCCAGTAAGTCATAATAATTTGGTTCAATGAAATGGACATAAAATTTAATAATCAAAAAATAATTTAATTAGAATCTAATTTTATTTTAAATTGAATTGCTAAGTACTCTTTGTGTTTTCTTGTGTTGTTGTTGTTTGAAAATTAAGTGTTAGTCAGTTACGTACCGTTACTAATGAAGATATTCACGTATAATATGATTCATAATACTATTTTCTTTTTCTTCTTCTATATGTGGTGGACCATAAACATCAATTAATGGTGCGAACAATTATTCAGACACTCAGTGTAAGCCCCCACCTTTCACTAGCATTGTGCCACATAACAAGCTCTCACCAAAATAGCGACATGTATACAAGCTCTCTCCAATTCATACCAAAAAATGAAATACCAACAACGATATTGTATTAACTATTGTATACGTGTAGCCATGCATACCTGATGAAAATGATGATTATTAAAAGAGGACCTCACTTGTGACGTGAAACATTTTGATAATCTGAGATGATATTCTCCATAGTATATTTGACTACATAAGTAATTAAGACTTATCTCACCGCAGGATTCGCGGGCAACCGTGAACCGTCCACTTTTGTGCTGTAAAAATTTGTTCATTAATTAATAATACCTTCATATTTATTTTCACATTTTATGTACGAATTGACTTTGTATAAAGTAATTTCACTAATTTGATACAAAAGTCTATAATTTGAATGAGGATATTAATATATAATACGGATATACCGCATCAGCCACCCCCTTCACAGTTTAATAGCCTAGCTTAATATATGCACGTTATGGGTAGCCATGTGTTACGAACTTACGATATTTTAGTCTTACTATCATTATTATAGCGGTAAAATAATAATATTGGTTCTTGTTGGAAACATATATAAGGAGAACTAATATTATACGAGTATTTGTTAATAAAATTTAATTAAATTTTTTTTTATGAAAACCGTGTCTAATTAAAGGGAAATTCCTCCTAAATCACTCTTTTTNTTAGCCAAAAAATAAATTAAAGTTGAACGCAACTATTTTTTTGTCAGCGCTATATTTTTAAGCTTTCCACAGAAGCTAGTGCAAAAGCTATCTACCTCCAAAAGCCACCTCACTAAACACCAATAATTTTTTACGGATAGTTTTTTCTACTAGATTCAAAAAGCTAAAAGATATTCAAAAGCTCTTATAGGACGCACCCTTAATTTTTGACAAATAAGTAAACTCTTACACTCCAAACTGACTTCTATCCTCCTTAATGTATCTTGAATACTCTGGTGTTACATAGTGACCAAAATACATCTACTCCAGTAAGTCATAATAATTTGGTTCAATGAAATGGACATAAAATTTAATAATCAAAAAATAATTTAATTAGAATCTAATTTTATTTTAAATTGAATTGCTAAGTACTCTTTGTGTTTTCTTGTGTTGTTGTTGTTTGAAAATTAAGTGTTAGTCAGTTACGTACCGTTACTAATGAAGATATTCACGTATAATATGATTCATAATACTATTTTCTTTTTCTTCTTCTATATGTGGTGGACCATAAACATCAATTAATGGTGCGAACAATTATTCAGACACTCAGTGTAAGCCCCCACCTTTCACTAGCATTGTGCCACATAACAAGCTCTCACCAAAATAGCGACATGTATACAAGCTCTCTCCAATTCATACCAAAAAATGAAATACCAACAACGATATTGTATTAACTATTGTATACGTGTAGCCATGCATACCTGATGAAAATGATGATTATTAAAAGAGGACCTCACTTGTGACGTGAAACATTTTGATAATCTGAGATGATATTCTCCATAGTATATTTGACTACATAAGTAATTAAGACTTATCTCACCGCAGGATTCGCGGGCAACCGTGAACCGTCCACTTTTGTGCTGTAAAAATTTGTTCATTAATTAATAATACCTTCATATTTATTTTCACATTTTATGTACGAATTGACTTTGTATAAAGTAATTTCACTAATTTGATACAAAAGTCTATAATTTGAATGAGGATATTAATATATAATACGGATATACCGCATCAGCCACCCCCTTCACAGTTTAATAGCCTAGCTTAATATATGCACGTTATGGGTAGCCATGTGTTACGAACTTACGATATTTTAGTCTTACTATCATTATTATAGCGGTAAAATAATAATATTGGTTCTTGTTGGAAACATATATAAGGAGAACTAATATTATACGAGTATTTGTTAATAAAATTTAATTAAATTTTTTTTTATGAAAACCGTGTCTAATTAAAGGGAAATTCCTCCTAAATCACTCTTTTTCTGTCCTAAACCCATTATTTTTATAAAAATTTAAAGTAAAATGCTATATATTAGGCTACTTACACATATACTAAATAAATGCTTAACAAATATATTCTCGCTCTTAATATTGTACACCTTAAATGTCTTGAAATTTTAGATACTTTTCGTACATTATTTTTTTGACCAACAAAGTTGTGACCGAATTGAAAATAATAAGATTTCAAATCTATCACTTTTATATGCTACATATTATAAAATAAAAGAATTATTATATAATGCAACTAATTAATCTACATTTTGAATCGTTCTGGAATTATCTAGTTACTAATAAAAAAAACAGTAGTGCAAAACTTTTAAAATAATACTCCTTCTGCTCTAATTTATTCTTTATGTGTTGACTAAAGATACTATTTACAATTCACGCTTTTACTATTATTTGTGCTTTGTATGTAAGTAAAAGCATACTCATACGGAGTCTTGTTTTATACGTCTTGATCATGTATTCTATTTTATAATATCAACTTTTTTTTACAAATATAAAAACTAAAGATACAAGTGTTACAAAATTTGCATTGGCAAATGCATATAAATGAAACCGAATAAAATGGAACGAAAGGAGTAATATAAAAAGAAAAAAGGGTTGATCATATGCTCTTGTTATCATTTTCAAAAAATACCTAAAAGTCTTAATTTTTTTAACCTTTTAAAAGACACGTAATATAAGCTTCTCCTTATCTGTTATCGATCACATGTTCTCCTTATTCGAGTCTGTAATTAGATTAAAAAAGAATACAGCATACCTTCTACTTAATCCCACAAGTGACAAGTCAACTCAATCTTTAACTTCCTTAAAAAGTTACTCCGTAGACCGTATATTAATCTACCATAATTGAAAATTCCTCCGTAAAAAAAAACTTTTCGAAATGAAAACAGTACAACCCTTTAGTAGTCCACTTTGAAAATTGCACATTATTTGTTCCACTTATCAATCGTCAACGCCACGTGTCTCTTATAATTATCCTCCGTACATTCTTCCATAAATAGCCAATTTTCTCCTCCTCCATCTCTTTAACCTTCCATTCATATTTCAAACAACCCCTCCTTTTCCTCTCACTCCACCCAACAAAAAAAACTTTATTATATCATCAGAATTAATAATAATCAGTAAAGTTTAGTTTTCGGGAAATTTGGAACAAGGAAGATGATGTATGAACGGCACCAAGCGAGGATAGATGGGAGGATAAGTCATTTATTAATGAGTAACAATACTACTATTAAGAATAATCTTTATGTCAAAAAAACTACTAAGGATTCCAGAAAATCTCCTAAAAACAACAACAACAAAGCTAATGATAATAATCAACGCCTTGAGCTCGTTGATTTGAGTGGTAAATCGCTTAATCGAGTTGATAATCTCCTTAATCATATTAATCCTCCTGTTAATCTCGCTGCCATTTGCAAGCTTGATCTCTCCAACAACAATATTGAGGTATATTTACTTTTTTTTTTTTTTTTTTATTTTGTTGTAAAGATAGTGTAATTAATATAGAATAAAAAATGCAATGATTAGTGGATGAATTCAACCGTAAGTAGTATAATGTTTGATAATGTGTATTTAAATATGATACTAATTGATCATGAATCATGCAAACAGCTATGTATGTATGTATGTATGTATGTATGTATGTCTAACAAATTGATCTTTTGCTTTTGCATTTGCAAAACCACAAGTCTAAATGATTCTCGCCCCATAAATAATGGAGAGGCACCCATTATTATTGAAGGGCAGATCATCACCCATACCAACACCCATCCGGTGAGTATTTCATAGTTTTCGAAATGTGCTCCAAACGTTTTTATAGTGTACGGAGTATATATATTTTTCGAAAGTTGATAATGTCACGGATCATATATAATTACGACTTATGAATATGTACCACTGTACGTGCCAGTGTATATACGTATAATTGGTATGTAGCAACTAATTACATACAAAGTTATAAGATTAATAAAGAGACAAAAGGAAATTCTTAGCAGAAATTGAAGAACAACTTACTACCTTTGCCATGAATTAGTTGCAACAAATTAATATTTACTTTTGCATTTGTACATAATAGGGTCCAAATTCGGTTTTAGTTAAATGGGAAAAATTATTTGATAATAAACCGAAAAGGAAATTTATTTCTTACTTATCTTGATAAGCTTATCAAATGAAAGTTTTTTTTTTCTTCACTGGATAGAGACAAAAAAAATTGTTATAACTCCGATAATATTGTTTTGCCTTTTGTTTTTCATCTGTTTTTAAATTATTTTTGCAAATATTTTTCCATGAATTGTGACTTAAGTTAAATGAACATCAATCATGCATGATTTGGACATGATTTATCGATTAATTTTGAACTACTTTCGTTTTTTAAATTGCAACAATAATAAATATTTTTGTTAAATTAGGCTTCAACCTTCTAGCTTAATCTATGTGTAGAACATTTGCAAAAGTTATACTTTTGTCATCAAAGCTTTCACATTCAAAGATCCATCTTCCTCCAACCCAAAGTGTGTACTCGTGCAAAAGTTGTAGGCTTATTAACTAATTTTGATCTTATTGATTCAATGTTAAAAGTTAGGGTGACACAACTTATTCAAATGATATATGAATCGTTGTTTATTGGTTCAATTTAGACACACGGGTGTAAATTACCCATAGAAAAGAAGTTTTAAAGTCGCAACTTATCATAAGCGAAAGCGTAATCTTACCCACTTAATAAATTAAATGATCATCATTAAAGTGATTTATCTTCATGATAATTACTAATCCACAATTATCGGTTGACTATTGACGATGAATATAATGTCATTTTTAAGCTAGTTGGACATCACCATTCATCTTTCCAACTTTTTTCCTTTACAAAAAATCTTATATTCCAAAAGTCTTCCTGATTTTGTGTATATATCCCAAACTATACAGTGCCGTAAATGATATGTAAATAATATTTTGTGTGTCATTTATGTGCCAATCAATCTGCAAAATAGTTGATTCTAAAATAAGATCCATTACTTTTGAATTCCAAAACTCTGGTATTGCTTATCGATCATTTATTGACTTAGTTGTTATCGATACTCTCCATAGTGTTCATATACTATATTTTTTTTAATCGAATATCAATTAACCAACACTTAGCATGCCCTGGATCTCTTTAGATTTATCTTGTGGAAAAAACTCCATATTATTATTTATTGTATAATTAATATTTTGGTGAAATGATGTTGACAGACCATACCAGAGTCAATGGCTGCAAGGTTGCTGAATGTGAGAGTGTTAGATGTGCACTCAAATCAACTCACTTCACTTCCCAATTCAATTGGATGTTTGTCCAAACTCAAAATCTTAAATGTTTCTGGAAACCTCCTTGATTCTCTCCCTAGAACCATAGAGAACTGCAGGTAATTTTATTTCTTCTTTTTCCTTTAATTTCTTTTTATTATTGTGGGAATCATTTCATGTGGCTGAAATTTTTTATTGCACTTAAAATAACCTAATTTTTTTTTTTTAAAAAAAAAAATTGATATAGTCTAGCTAATATTGTCTTGTATATATATTTTTTGGTTAGTCGTGTCAATAATAATGACAATTTCTGGTTTTTAATTGATAAAATAGCATGACTCGTAATCTACTAAACATAATCGATCACTAGATAAACTTTCCAATATATAATATAGTAATCCATTATCCATTCTTAACTTACTAGAGTGTATGCGTTTGAAGTTTCAACTCCGTGATACTCATGAACCTAAACAAAACTTTCATCATCTTTTTCTAACAAGCTAACTAATTAAACATGACATCCTAATCTCGATTGAATTAGCTAATAATCCTCTAATTTGCCAGCAGACTAATATTAAAGTCTAACAAGAAATTGTTTAATATGATGATGTGTACTTGCAATATAATTAGAGCATAACATTAATATTATCTATTATATCCTTTGAATGATTGGTATTATATTATAGTCATTTCATCAATTATCGTATATATAACTATAACAACTTCCTTATATTACTTAATAAGTACTCTTCGCTATCACAGCAGACAAGTTACTTGCATTTCTCATCTGATCTATTAAAAATTTAATAAGGTTTTTGACAGGCTCAGCTCATTTCTGGTAATAATGATTCATATAATATTCTATTTTATTCTATTAGGTAGTATATTATAATATCATATTGTCTTATTATAAATCCTATATTAGAGTTGACCAACATAGTACCGTACCAAATATACAAAGATATTGTACACCAAATATAAAATTTAGGTATCTCTGGCATGTCACGTCACTCTTATGCGGAATAAATGGTGCAAATACACTATACAAGTATACATTGTAGTATTGTACTATCTCGATCTATTCTCTAATCAGTTTTAATATACCACTAATTGCATTATTAATGCTTTATTTAGATCCAACCTGTGTCATTATGATTCTGATCATATATAAGATAATATTTTGCATCCATACAAAAGACACTAGACACTGTTAAATAGATAAATAAATACGAGTATAATTGGTATATCTTTTTTATTGTTGAGAAAGTATCTATTCGCGCGTAATGAAAATAGTATATAATTAATTTCTGGATCTCAAATATTCAACTGTTAGTTTGAACATTTAATTAGTAATAAATAAATGCTGAGCAGCGCAATATCTAACACAATTCCCGATCTTATTTTAATGTGTTTTCAATCTTGCAAACAAAAGTGATGCTTGTGCTAGCTAGCTCTTAATTGTTTTGGCTCTACTATTATAAAATACGATTCACGAAATTGCTCGTGATCAGTGACCGTTGTCGTTCTTAACGTGGCCACATGACTATCTAACGGTACCATAATAGTTAATAGCACTAAAGCCAAAAACAGAAAGAAAGCAAAAGAAAAGATAACTTTTGTAATGGTTCTAAAGAAAGAACAAAAAGCTAATTAGAAATTAATGATAAATGTTGTACATATGTTAGGTAGGTCGGCTAATAAACCATCATCTTTGAAATTGAACATGGGCGTATACACTAACAAAATGATTTTAATAATTACGAAATGATTAGCCCAAATCATTCTTATATAGAAAGTAGCTAGTCTTTAGCACCTTTTTTGCTAATTATATTAGTGTTTGTTTGAAATGTGTTATTGTGAGTTGTGAATTGTTCCATATTAAAAAAATTAAGGTTGAAATAAACGAACTTTTATTCTTAAATGATTGTAGGAAGAAATATCTTTGGATTTAAAAATGGACTGAGCCATTCTTTTTGTTATTGGGTTGTCAAAATTCATTTGAAAAGTGTTCAAACTGACTAATGAAATTTAAAATTTTTTATATTACTAAAGACTAATAAGTTTTCATCATGTCATTTCAAGTTGATTTTATATTAAAATTTAACCCATCCAATTCCACAAAAAAAGTTACACTTATTATTCCATACATCTTAATTATATATGATCATATATAAGAGGAAAAGCATTGTGATATTATGTTTAAATTGTTTCGTTTCATTTTATATTAGATGGTATGACTACATGTCACAATTCACATTACTTCATAAATTGTTTTTGGTAGGCATATAAAAAAATGAATAAAAATTGTAGCGTTATGCTCATTATCTACTTACTATTGACTATAATAATGTCGTGTATCAAGCACGTCTTTCTCATTTGTCTTATAATTATATTTTTGCAAAAGTATTTTTTTTTTCCCTATATATTTAACTTTTATAAATCTCCTAACACATATCTTTTACGTTTCATTTACAGATCACTAGAAGAACTAAACGCCAACTTCAACAAACTGACCTTATTACCAGACACCATAGGTTTTGAGCTCTTAAACCTCAAGAAACTCTCAGTAAATTCCAACAAACTTGTCTTCTTACCATACTCAATCTCCCATGCAACCGCGTTACGCATCCTTGACGTACGTCTCAATTGCCTCCGATCACTCCCCGATGACCTCGAAAACCTAGTCAACTTAGAAATCCTCAATGCTAGCCAAAACTTTCACTACCTTGTTGAGCTACCATACTCCATAGGCCTCCTAATGTCGCTTGTTGAGCTCGACGTGAGCTACAACAAGTTATCGGAACTTCCGACTTCATTAGGGTGCCTTAGGAAGCTACAAAAGCTTAGGGTTGAAGGTAACCCTTTGGTGTCACCTCCATTGGATGTAGTTGAGAATGGTTTATATGCTGTTAGGCAATATATGAGTGAAAAGATAAATGGTTATCACAAAGATACTCCTAAGAAAAAGAAGTCATGGTTTAAGAAGAATATTATGAAGAGTACTATTACTAGCACATTACATGGTAATGGCAATGCAACTCCTGCTAGAAGGTCTCATGATGAAATGGAAAGAGGGCTTGTGTTGCCTGAGTATCGACCGCTCGATGCTCTCGCCTCTCCTAGGTATAACTTCGGGATTTTCTCTCCGAAACGTTACTTCTCCAAGCTGAGATAGATGTGTTATTATACATATGAACATGCAAGTGAACAACTGTACTAGTAGATTATGACCACATTCGAAAGGTCTTTTACGTCGTCATTGCGCTTTTTAATTAAGGCATCTACAAAGAAAACGAGCATTTGGACGGTCGAATTTAATGTGTATATATGTATAGGGGGTTTGGGTTCCTTGTACATGCTAGACTTTATGGTTTGTGGGATATTGAAGGATGATGAATTATTCTTGGGACCTTAGATGCGTGAAGTTTAATGCGTACATATAATTTGAAGTTTGACTTACAAAGCTACACTTGCAACGGGTTATGTGTCATATATACAAGTGGGATGCAAGAGTACACTGAAATGAATGGTTATTAGCTACTGATTTGGGAGGGGCTTAGAATAAATGTACTACTGTAGAAAATTAGAAATTGGTCTTTAATGTGTACGCATTATTAATGTACTTCCTACTAGATTAATTGATCTCTAATGTTTGTCATAAATGTGCTAGAATAAATGTTTTTTGTTTTGAGATTATGTAATACACTAGCATGTAAATATATAGTAATCTTTTGTGATGAAAAAAATCAAGTGTTGCACATAGTTTGAAACATTCATAAAAGGAAAATGTTTCAAGTAAAATTAACGGCAGGTAGTAGAAATTTAAAAAAAAAAATATTAGGCAAAAATAAAAATAAAAATAAAAATACAAAAGTTTAAGGAAGATTCCATGTTTCTCAAAAGAAACAATTTTATTTTTTATGATGGCAAATTGATGTAATTAAGACAAAATTGATGGATAAAGATATAATTTTGTAGATTTAAAAGGAAAATATTTTGAAAATTTATTTTCAATTAATTTATAAAAATGTCATTTTGAGAAACAAATTTATTTTGCATCAAGTGAATCATGACACCTGTCCGGATTTTTTAATCGAGTTAAAATGAAGTTGAGTAGTGAGTGAGGATGAAAGAAAACAGAACATACAATGAAAATAGCACAAAATTCAATCTTAATGTCAAATTCAATTCCCAATTCACTAACTCACGTCACCCTTCATTCTTTTGGACACAACAACAATCACAAAAGATTAAAAACCCCATTAAATTTCCCCATTTATAAAAATAATCAAGCACTACTACCCATAGTAAAAGTCACAAATTCAGCAATTTCATCATCATCATCATCATCATCATCATCAATTGAATCAACCCACAAAATATTGCATGAATTTGACCCAAATACCCCTGTTGAAGAAGCTGTAACTCCTCCAAGTTCATGGTACTTTGACCCTTCTTTTTATTCTCTTGAGCTTCATCATGTCTTTTACTCTGGATGGCAAGTTGTGGGTAATCTCTCTTTCTGTGATTTGTTGTTTTTTTTATTTTTACTTTTCCTTTGACGGTTGAATTTTTTAAGTTGTTGGTTGAAAATTTTTAAGTGTTGATTGTATTGTGAAAATGTAATTAAGGTGATTTTTTGATGATGATGTTTTTCCATGTTGAATTTTGATCATTATTTATTTTTCAAATTGATGAAAGAAAATAGTGATGGGTGAAATTTGTTTGAACCCATGTTAATACGTTCCTCTTACTCTTCATTTCAACTCAAGTACCTACGAGTGTGAGTTAATTTTTTGACGTTGTCTTTATGTTTATGACTTAAGAGCATTAGAGCACTTGTGCACTTTATTTAGGCCAAAATCAAGGAAAATCTTTGCTACATAGTTGAGTTAGAGAGTTACATTGAGTACAAAATTAGTGTACAACGAGCATAAATAAAGCTAGCTTAAAGATATTAATAGTTGTCCTCACTAAAAAGTCTATTTTTATCACTAATATGGTTCATTTAACTTTCGGTACACTAATTTAGTGTACACAAGATTGTTTTCGATTCACGATTCTGAGCAGCTTAATCTCAAAATCTCCGTGTCAGTAATGATGATACTGTATTTGGCCAAGCTTCTCAGATTGTGTGATGTAATCCTTGTAATGTTCAATAGTGAGGAGTCTTATTTTTAGTTTTTACTTAGGTGGGTTTGCTTGTAACTTGTTAGGACTTAGGATTGTTAACTTTCGGCTTTAGCTATCGTGTGATGCATAAAGCTCAAGAAATTGCTCCCTAACAAGTAATGAGAAGTTATACTGAACCTGTGATTTTGGATGGAAAATCTTAATGTGCCCTTAAATAGGCCTTACAATCCTACAACATGTCAACAGTATATCAGATCCTAAGATAATCTTTTACTAGTACTTGCAAATAATATCGCATCGCTCCTAACAAAGAGAATAGAATTTGTGTAATTGAAAGATTGGCTCCTCTTTTCAATCTTCAAAATGTATGTGGTGATGTGGAACGTAATCTTAATTGTTATTATAGTTTTCTGATTCTTACAACAGTGTATTGATAGTTTAATTTTTTTGTTCATCTTATAGGATGCATTGATCAGATAAAGAATGCTCATGACTATTTTACTGGCAGGTGAACTTCCTCTTTCTTCATATGTTTGCGCAGTGTGTGTGAGCGAGGAAGGGGGAGTGTTCCTTTCTATTTTGATACCTTAGCAATTAGCTATTAAGCATGTTTATATAATCATGGCAGATTGGGGAATGTGGAATATGTAATATGTCGAGATGGTGGTGGCAAAGTTCATGCTTTTCACAATGTTTGTCGCCATCATGCTTCTGTTCTCGCGTATGGAAGTGGCAGAAAGACCTGTTTTGTATGCCCTTACCATGTGAGTGTTGTATGCCTTTACCTATAGCATTTTTGTATGAGCCTATGATTTTCATTCAATTTTTATTTTTTCCTCTTTGGGTCTAAAATGTGCAACTTTCAAACATGGATCAACAAAAGAAAACAACCGAAAACGGCCTAATTGAAGTCATAAAGCCTTTAGGATGTGTTTCAACTTTCATGGTCAGTGAATGCTAACACTCCAGAAGCAGAAGCAAGGATTTTGATCAAATTTCTACTCGGATATGATGGGTTGAATTTCATTGTTTTCTGGCTTAAATCATCTAATTATCTACATTCAAGAAAAAATATTGTGGGTTGTTCTTGAGCAATAAAAAGGTCATAATCGCATTAAATTTCCTGCTAAGCATGCACTACCTCCCTCGCCGTGGTCAATTGTTGAGTCCGAACTAGTCCAAAAATTGCATTTAGCTTCACTGTGCTAACTGTTAAGTTTCAATATCCAAAGTTCATTATTGATCAGATCCATTTTCATTGAGGTACGCAAAGCTGATTCGGGTTTCAATTATATTTTTGAAACACTGGCTCTTTGCATTCTAGTTTGCTAGGTTCAATCATTCCTACCACCCAACTTATGAGCTAACTTCTCTAAAAGAAGTTTGCTGCTGCTGTTGAACTGAGATTTTACTGCAAGTATTTGAATTTTTTATTTTTTTCCGTGTAGCACTCTTTGATCTCTTTTCTTATATTTGTTGAGGGGGAGGCGGATTTTTAGTTTTTTGTCCACTCTTTGGAACTTGGAACTATACTGTGCTTTTTGAATGTTTATGCAAAAGTTGTAGGACTACTGAAAATTTTTTATTTGACTTTCATTTTTACCAAAGGCTATCTCTGTCTTTTTTTAAATAAGGGATGGACATATGGCTTGGAGGGAAATCTTCTAAAGGCTCCAAAGGTTACAGGATTGCGGAATTTTGATCCTAAGGTATGTAGTGAGACCAGTGTTCCAGTAAGCTGACCATATCGTGTCTTATCTTGATGTATCTCATCCATCTTTTAGAAGCTTAATATATGTTTTGCTGATATCATTAAATGTGTAGGAGTTTGGGCTCATACCCATAAGTGTTGTGACATGGGGACCATTTGTCGTTGTCAACTTAGGTGCTTCGGAGGAGGAAGTTGATTGTGGAAGTATGGAGACAGACTGGCTAGGTAGCTCAGCAGGCTTGCTCAGTGCTAATGGAGTAGACACCTCTCTGAGCTACATTTGTAGACGCGAGTACACCTTAGAATGTAACTGGAAGGTCTGAACTTACTGTTAGATACTTTGGTACCCTAGCATTCTTTATTTCTTTTTCAAACAGAATTTTATTGAATATAACCTTGCCTTCAATGCATAAATATGATCTTTACAGATGAACTTTTATTTACTGATTTTGTCGACTGACTATTTATTTTTCCCTCAAGGTATTCTGTGACAATTATTTAGATGGTGGCTATCATGTTCCATATGCACACAAAAATCTTGCTTCTGGGCTTGACCTTGACTCTTACACCAGTGAAGTATGGTCATCGTTTCTCTGATGTATGATTTTACTGATGACATTGGATATTATTTTAATTTTATAAATCGTTATTTTACTGTAACTGAGAATTCAACTCTATTAAACATTATTAATCTGATCTGTCAAGTACTTTACTGCATTAGATGTTTGAAAAGGTTAGCATCCAAAGATGTGCAAGCTCTCCTACTGAAACTGAAGGTGATTTAGCCAGACTTGGATCTAAAGCACTCTATGCCTTTATTTATCCTAATTTCATGATCAACAGGTGATAGTTGCCATCCTCATTCCTGAAATTTTAGTGGCTTTGGTCCTGCTTCTATTGTTTTTCATATTATGACTTCCTTGAAATATACTGCTATATTAATAGGTATGGCCCATGGATGGATACGAACCTTGTTATTCCATTAGGACCGCGGAAATGCCAAGTGGTCTTTGACTATTTTCTTGACACGTCGTTGAAGGTGAGATTTCTTCTCTAAATTTTCTCACTTATAATTCTTACGGGAAATTTATGACACCCATCTCTTGTTCACTATAAAGTAGACAGTAAAAAAACAGTCACCAAAAATTGGAGCTACCCCAACATACTTGATGTATGGTGGTGGTCTTGGAGCTCAACCTGCAAGGTCATAGTTGGAGGAAATAGTATGACTGTTTGTTAAATTTGCATGCTTTATTGGCCATTATGAAGTTTAACCAAACCCATGTGTAGTTCATAGCATAGACAAATCACAAATAGCACATAACTGATCATACTTGTGTGTTTATTTAGTACGGAGTACCTAATTAAATTGTACATAAAGGGTAAGTAGTAAGCTATCATACTTTGAATCTTCCCAGCATACAAATATACAATATATGCAGGCATGCAGTACATATTAGGAAACCAAGAAGATTGTTTTACTTATGCATTATATTCTGTATTCGAACTTTTTCTTTTGGGTTCTATGTATCATTTTAGTAAGAAAATCATTCTGTCGTGATATCAGAGATGACATCTCTGTACTTTGCTATAATACTCCGTCCATGTCTTACATAAGTTAATAGATCTATTATTTGTCGTAGGATGACAAGACTTTCATTGGGAGCAGCCTAAAGGACAGCGAAGAAGTACAGGTATGTAAACAACTATCCAGATTTTCTTATGAGCATAACAAACTCAGGATTTTCTTGATATCATGTCCCAACACCCCTCGTCCTTGACAAACTTTTAGTTTAGTAAAAATGGAAAATAAAAAAAGTACTTGGCATGGATGAAATTTTTTGTACGTGAGCATAGCTGTAATAAACTGCAGATGGAAGATATTATGTTGTGCGAAGGTGTTCAGAGGGGCCTTGAATCACCTGCATATAAAACTGGACGATATGCACCCAGTCTTGAGAAACCAATGCACCATTTTCACTGCTTACTATACAGCAACCTAAAAGGACAGCCTCTATCCGCTTAGGTTAACTGTTTATAGCAAGCGGCTCCTTATTGCTTCTATCATGTGTGAAAGCTTGTCAAATTGGGTTTTGAGGATTGACACTATCTTGTTCGAATCATGTTCAAGTCATGTCAGTTATCTCGGATTAGGGCCGAGTCATCTCAGTTGATGTTAATCCATGAAGTCCTATTAAGTTTAGCTTAAGGAGCAAAGTTGTTTTGTTAAATCATGTACTGTGTATATCAATTGCTTTTGTGGTCTTCAATCTCAGAGAGTTAGAGATGAAATGGTAACATAAAAGCATAAAATCTAAGTGCTAGGATTTGGTTATATTGTTTGTGCTATTGACAATCTTCTATGCTTGAACTCTATAAATTTAATACTACCTCTGATCCAATATAAATGCAACAAAAGAGTATGATTTATGAGTATTTAAAAAATAGTTTGTTGCACTTGATTTGAATGTTGATTCAAGCTTTGTGCCATATAACTAAACATTATAGGGCAAATTATTATATGCACCCGGGAGTATATATCATAATATACTCCCTTTATATTCATTTGTCAATAAGTAATATTTAATTTTCAGTGACTAATATTCGTTTTTCAATAAGAAATATTTTTTTATTAAACTTTTCTTATTAAATATTCTATACATCAAATTCATGCAAAATGATTAACGTTTTTCTTTGCACAAGTTTTTGGTAAGTGTGAATGAGCAATATTCATACACCAATGTGTGTTATATTTTTATTTGTTCATGAAAATGCAATATTCACTTAAAAATTTTTAATATTTAGTTTTGAAAATGCAATATTCATCTCTTAATATGTAATATTCATACACCATAAATATTTATTTTTAATACATGATATTCATGTAATATTATGCATATATATGCTCAAAAATTTCAAATTGTAATATTCACTTTCCAATGTATAGTATTTAGTTTTGGAAATGCAATATTCATCTCTTAATATGTAATATTTTTATTCGTTCATGAAATTAAAATGACACCATTCACCAATATATTATACATATTATAGGACACTTATTCTAACCAAATATTCATTACAACATAAATAATACTACATTACTATTCCTTCCGAAGGAAGCAACAGGAAAGAAGCAGTTAGCTAGATGGAGTAGTCTTACTTAGAACAATCTTCTTCCTATACTGCTATACATTTTCATAAAGGAAAAATTGACAAATAAATATAGTTTAATTAAAGACTTACAAGACATGCTTGATAATGAAACCCAAGCCATTAGTAATGCACTTATTCGACTTTTAAAAGTATGGATAACTTAAGGTTATTCATCTCTAACATCTTTTTTTTTTTTTTGATAAGGCGCAAGAACAAAGGGTGCTAAGCAACCCTTATTTAGCGAATTACAGTGACACAGTGAAAATGACTAAGAACTTTTCAGATTAGTAACAAAATATTGCGTTCTTTAGTCGGTAGATGTTCAAACTCCCTCAGTTTTTCCACCGTTGACGTCCGTACCCCTTCAACCCGTAGATGAAGCCGACCTTTTTCAGCAGCCTCTCGGAGTCCAAACCAAAGAGTTTTCAAAATTCCGTCCTCGTTGTTTGCTACCCTACAATACACTATCCCACGAGTCATTGGTCGTTGAGATTGATCTTTGGTGTCCCACCTTAGTGGGATAGGGCCCTCCCTAAAGGTGTGAGTCTTGTGAATATTTAGGGTGGTGAAGTCGTTGCAACCTTGATGACCAATCAATATCTTTGTACCTCCTATTTCAAAACCCGGTGGTTTTTTTTTTTTTTTTTGGGGTCGTCTCGCTTGGACGGTCTATTCCTTGTTTCGTCTTCATTGAATCCAACATCATCGAGTATTCCCTAGTAGCGGTTTCTAGGATCTGAGGGTGGCAGAATATCGAGTTTCGGAAAACCTGATCATTTCTTGTGAACCAGATTGCTCTGATAATAGCAATGAAGTAAATGTCAGTATGGAATTCGTGTTGCTGATTCCTTTGAAGGTACACAACCCAGTTTTTCATCAAACCAAAATAAAACTTAAAATATTTTGAGTAGTTTGGAGTGAATATCACATTCAACAAAATAGATATTACATGTCGGAAAGTGAATACTACATTATAAAAAAATGAATATCAGAGAGTATTATTGTGGAATATACTCTCGAGTGTATAGTATAACAATTGACATTATAGAACTTGTTTGGTTTGGACCACGTATCAAAGACTTTATCACAGGGTGGGCCAAAAGTCTTAGATTTCAATTATTAAGGGCTCATTTGGTTGAAGCTTGAAGGTGAGAAATGCAAATTCCTTAAAAATCTATATTTGTATGTCATTGAATTTCTATGAATTTTTTCTTATTCTTTGTTTTTTTTTTGACAAGGAACGATGAATTTCATTAATCAATAGCCATACGACATCTACATCGAGTACATAAATCAATAAGATCTAATATACGGAAACAAGTTTCATATCCAAAACAATAAAATAAAAGCATACTCGAGCGCAACTCCTGAAGGATGGATTCAAAGATTAAATTCCTCCTTAACATTGATGTCTGTGCATCTTTACGGGCGGAAATCTTCACGACTGTCTTGAACAAAGAAATTGTACGTACCATATATTATACTTTTTTGAACGATCATCATCTTCCCTACTACTTTGATCCAATAAAAAGAAATACCGCCATGAAACAGCCATGACAACGCAATACAAAAAACCATTTGAAAAGGACTAATGACCCCGAAAAGAGGATTGGTAACTCTCCTAATGAGAGACTCAATTATTGACCAAACTAATACAAAAAAACAGCAAAAACAAAAACCTAACAAAGAAATTTGGGGCTTATCATGGAGTTTTCCATCCATGGTATCCTCTAAACTTTTCGATTTTTTTTGGGGCTTTTTTGGGTGTGCAGTCGGTTAGAGAGGGAATTAGGGTTTTTTTTTTAATTTATTTATTCTTTGTGTTTGGGGTGCAAATTTCTATGAAATATTAAATTATATATGTTGGTTGACCATGTATTGGAAATTTGTGGAAATATAATTTTCCAACTACAATTTTTTTTCAATTATTAAAAGTAATTATTATTAATTAAAGAAATTAGAATACATTCAATTAAAAAATAATTTTTGGAATTTAAGAGAATAGTAGCCAAAATTACAAAAATAAGAAAAATAAAAAAAGGGAGAAGACAATTATATCCATTATTTATTTATTTTGCCATGGCGGAGAAAACCACAGTCAACTTGGTGGCGGTGAATTTCGAGGTGGTTTTATAGGTGGTTGTGTGGTGGATTTTGGTGGATGAATGTGTGGTGGTTGGTGGTTTAGCGATTGGTTAATAATGAATTAATTATAATTAATAATGGATATAATTGTCTTAAAAAATTTGGTTTCGAAAAAAGCTTAAGAAAACGTTGCATTTTGCAGCGTTTTGGTTTTGAGCCTTTTGACTCCAAATAGTTGTATAAACCTTTCTTTACCAAACACCCATTAAAGAGGATTGACTAGTCAAAACTCTAAAATGGGGGTAGTAAAACCTCAAAAAAAGCTCAACACCAAACAGGGCAATATTTAATTTTTAAAATTCTAATAATAGTACTACGTTTGTCTTCTTTAGTTGCTACATTTGCTTTTTTGTATCTCCCAAGACACAACATACAATATTAATATCTCGAGTTGGTATAATAAAACATTATAAAAATTATATATTTGAAAAATATACATCGAGACGAATCAAATACGATCTCTTATGACTATATTTTTCATTATCGTCAAAATTGCAACATAAATAGTGCACAAAATAGTACTAGTAAGTAAAAAAGTAGCGATGAATATTGCAAAAAATTAATATGTTACCAATGACGATTTTCCATATAATTTTTGATAATATTTTATTAAGTGACCTTTATTTAGCAAATTTCATGCAACACAACCATAACAACAATGATATAATTCCACTATCCAACTGTAGGAAATGGAATGTCAACAACACCTTTGGTGACATATATTATCACACGATTGCAACAATAATCTTGATTATTATTAGCATTAAAATTGATAGAATCTTTATCTTCAATCACAGCCGTCAATTCAGGATTCCCTTTTTCAATAATGCTCTTAGCAACCTTTCCATCTTTGCCTAGCAATTCAGGCCATGCAGATTTTTTTCCTGCAAAAATAGTTAAAAAAATTATATAAAAAAAATGAATAAAATCATAGAACACTGATGTTAATGACATTTCAAAAAAGTGTTTAATGGTGGTGATTACAATTTTTTCTTTATGAATGTCTAATTTTTCTTTAACTTTTTTTTGATTGAGTTATGTCCAATTAATTCTAAATTAGTAATTTAGAATTGACTATTTATTGGTATATAACAACAAGATAATAGAATTTTCACATAAGTATATATCTTCTCATGTATTGAGAGTAGTCAAAAGACGAGTTTTAGAAAGCTACAAGAGTCTAATTAATATTGTAAGTAGTACAAAGGAAACATAATTAAGCTAGTAGTAGCTTAAAACCTCGAGGGTTTATTTAACACGAGGTTACATGTAAAACAATGGTGATTTATATGTCAATTAGTACGTAGTACCTTGAGTGCAACATGAAGGATCTTCACACTTCCTAGGATTGGCGCATGGTGGGAACCCCATTCTTCAATGTATTCAAGTTTTTATTTATTTATTTTTTTTTTTTTCAATTTCTTTGCTTTTAACATAACTCATTTATGTGCTATATATAGACATGAAGCATAACATGACTTTGGTAAGTAAATCAAGTCAAACAATAAAGATAATCAAATCAAATCATTAATGATACAAGTCAAACAATAAAGTTTAAAAAGTATACTTAACTTGATTAGTGGGAAACTTGACACGAGTTGCTTTCACAATAAAGATTTTCTTGCCTATTTATTCATATGGACTAAGTTTCATATGATATCCTTTCTAAATCTGGCTGATATTGATCATAAAAAATTTGGATGATATTATTGCAAATATCTTGTATGATATCCTTCAATTCATAAACAATTAATGTATTTATTAGTTAATAACTATTATAGCATTTATAATACAAGATATTCCCTAATTCGTTTTCTACGTGGCTGGCCACACACTCAATTGACGGTGTGACCATGCTCAATAAATTATTAGTTAGATATTATAAGAGTCAGCTTCTATTTCTTTGTTTTATTTTTCAACAACAATAATTCTCATCAAATCACAATTAGAGAGATAAAATAATAACAATAGTTTTTTTTTTCAAATGTACATATTACAAAATTTACAACTCTAAAAAATAAAATAAAAATATGAAAATTCATGTTTTTTAATTCTCTACAAACAGAAACCCATATTGGTATAGTTTAATAATACTAAATTTTTAACCATATTCAAAATATTGAATTGGAGTTACTAACTTATGTTTTTGGGTTACTACTTACTAACCGTTAGATTTTGGGCTACTGATATAAGCGTTTGGGGTTACTGATACATGTGTTTAGGGTTACTAATTAATGTTTTGGGGTTACCAACTATCTGATTTGAGGTTACTGATTTATACGTTTCTAACTAGTAAATTTGGGGTTACTAATTGCTAGATTTGAGGTCACCGATTTTTGTGTTTGGAGTTACTAAATAGAGGTTTTGGAGTTACTGGATTTAATTTGGGGTTACTATTATTATTATTATTATTATTATTATTATTATTATTATTATTATTATTATTATTATTATTATTATTATTATTATTATTATTATTATTATTATTATTAGAGTTACTAACTAATGGATTTGGGGTTAATGATGATTTATGTATTTTTTGGTTATTGACTTATATTTTTAAGCTGACTAACTTATTTTTGGGGGTTACTAACTTCTGAATTTAGGGTTACTAACTTACGAGTCTGAGGTTACTAACTAGAGAATTTGGGGTTACTAAGTGCTAAATTCGGGGTTATTAGTTTATGCATTTGGGGTTACCAACCCCATATACATAAATAAGTAACCCAAAATCAATGACTACGTCGTAGTTAGCAACTCTAAAAATCAACTAATTAGTAATCAAATCATTTTATGAACACACACTATTATAGCTAATACAGTAATACCTATATTTCATGAAATTAACTTATAATATTCACAATAAGCAACAAGTTTTTAAAAAGCAACTAACTTTTGATTAAAAAACGCTAATTGGTTTAGTAAATTGCTTTAAATTACACCACTGTAGTTTCTAGTTAATAAATCAATGAGTATTAATGCAAATCAAACATTAAATACATAGAATAAAGAAAAAAAAAGAAAATTGTAAAAATAAATAAATTTAGTAGTCTAGAACAAAAATATTCTTAATTAATAAAGGTGAAGAAGTGAAATAATGTGAGAAGAGTGTTGGGAAAAAAACCAAAATGAAAAAAAAAAACCCTTAAACTAATGATGATTGGGCTTAAACTAAAACCCAATGTTATATGGGTCTGCCACACCATTACTTAATGGTGTAGCAGGCCACATATATCAAGATTGTATTGCTAATAATTCAAAATATAATACATAAAATACTTTTTTTTTTTTGGGTATAAAGTCGAGCAAGGGTATACTGATAAAATGCTTCTAAATTAAAATATTATATTATTATAGGTTTACTAATCTTGATTGAAAGTTAATGTGGATAAAATCATTTTTAAAATAAATTAAAAATCATTTTTTTCATCCATATTCCTCTTCTATGTATTATGTTCCATACAAATTAGAATTACATTCTATCATTGGAAGATCAGTTTGAAAACTAATAATATTGTAATGTTTCATTAAGACGTCTTATTTGGTAAGACCATTAGATAGTTAGATAAAAAATATATATTAATTAAATCAATGAATTTAATAGTTAAATAAAATCCACAAATAGTTGATGGTATTATTGTTTAGCGAACTTACTGGAGACTTGTTAATATATGTCCTTGCGACTCTCTAACAAAAATACTTTCTATAAATTTTTTTTTAAAGTTGTAACCATGTATTGTGTTTTATAAGCTATGCCCACTAACGGAGATAAACAAGTGTTTGTTGACAATATCCCGCAAGGTTTCTAGCCTTGCGGAGTTTGACATTTAATAAAATTTCAAGCTGAGAGCCTGAGAGTGAGGGGTAGCACAAGTGGTAAAAACTTTCATCTCGGCTTATGGAGATCTTGGGATCTATTCTTATTGTCCGCCCTTGTAGCTCCCTAACACCAAAAAAAAAAAAAAAATAATAATAAATAAATACTTACATAAATAAATATATAAATCCAAGCTTGTATTTCCCCTCAAAAAAAAAAAAAAAAAAAAAAAAATATGCCCGCTAATTTTAGAAATTCTTGGTTATACCTTAAACTTATCTATAATTCTAAGTTAAACTCTTTGTATTTAATATTTCACAAAAAATTTCATTATTTTTGTAATGCATTAACTTACAAATCCATTTTGAGAATAAATTTAAAAAAAAAAAAAAACAAATTTTTAACAGAATACTAATTACAAAGGAATAGCTTAGAAAAGTAGGTGAATTTTTAGATACCCTTGTTAATTTGGAAAAGTTTAGGGTATAACTTAGATTGTATTGCCCAAACCATTCACTAAAAATTTAAATACTAATTTTATGTTAAAAAAAAAAAACCAATTTCTTTGACAAATAAAAAGATAAAACATTAGATTTTGAAGTATATTTAGAGTACTTTTTGACTAACAAAGAGAGATTAGTTTGATTACGCGATTCTCATTTGAACCTTTACGTATGAGGGGTCTTCTTATATGAATGCTTAGGCCATTTCAAATCCAAGCATGCCATCACCTTTGGATGAGCCGCTTCATCCCAAAGAAACGACATCAATCCACTTATGAGTTACCTGTTTTCCTTTGCGATTGATCGTTTGTCTCAAAGTTTAACTTTGAAGGATTATCCTATGACAAAAACTTCCTCTTCCATACTACAAGCCCAATCAATTATTTCTCCTAACATCTGGCATATACTTGGTACAACATCTACATGTTCAAGCTTATGAACTATACATTCTGTCTAGAAAAAAAACTATACATTCTAGAAGCTTGTACATGTTGATCCTAACTTGTGTTTCTTAAAAAGCGCACCATCAAAAACCATGGAAATCCTCAACTCCTTAATCCTATACGATAACAAAACAAATTTCCTAAACTCCAATGCTGATACACGGTTTAGAATTCACAGGCTCACAGCAATGCTGAATGTAGTTTCAGTTGTATTGCATTTGGCATGGTTGCTTAAGCTTCTTGATGACTGAATACAGCATATCAGAGAGTATCAGCAAAGCAAAGAGGTATGTTAGTTTGTCTTGAGCTCCCAATTTGTGCCTATGAGCAGAATGTTATTTGACAGACAGAATCTTCGTAAAAACATTAGGCACTTGATCATAAGCGGACACATGTACGGTGACAATAGATCCTTGTTTGAGTTGATCTCAAAAAAGGTGACAGCCAACTTTTACATGCTTAGGATGTTCATGTAACACGGGATTTGCTGCAGAGGAAAGGGCTGCTGATATGTTTCACGCTTGAGCAGAGCAAGTGATAGATCTTTAATTCCCAAGTCTATAAGAAGAGCAGGCTGCTATGTAACTTTGCAGGTAGTTAAGCCAAAAAGCTCTGTATTCTGCTGCAGTAGAAAAACCAGCAGCCGCTGGTTAATACTTCTGAACTCCAAGGCTAATCTACGACAGTTGTATACGTTCTGAACTGCATTGTTGACGCTTTATGCTTCTCGTGCATTATGCTTTTACTGAGTACATGATTGGAAGTTAATAATTATTCAAGTTATCAGTTAGTCTTAAGCAGAAGAAAATAAAATAAAATAGAAATAACAGGCAAGTGCATGGCTAGTTGACTACTATACCTAGGTTCACTCAAGCAAATGTTGTAAATAACACACAAGAAAAGTTAAGAAGTAGAGAAAGTAATTACTGTCTAAGTTAATCCATTACCTTCATGGCTTGGACCATTGGATTCGAGTAGGCAGATGTACTCATATGTCAAGGACACGTTGAGAAGAAGGCGTGCCAAGAAGGCTTCACAACAACTAGAGTTGAATGACAGCCTGCATATAAAGTTCGTTAGCCAGTTCCCTCAGCAATGAGAAGCCATAACTGGGAGATGCAGAATAGAAAGTATTAGTCCAAAAGACAGGGGATAAACCAAGAAGAGTAGTGCACTAAACCATTCAATCGTCCAACTGATCCATAATGAATACAAAAGGGAATGAGATTATATTTCGTACCTATAGATTTCGAGCATATACATATAGGCATATGAGCATATCGCTAATCTTGCAGCAACTTCTGAAACATTTTCATTTTTTTCTGAGCCTGTATCATCAAAACAATCTTAAAAGATTCTTACAAACACAATCGAATGATTGACAGTTCAAGCAAATAATTTCAGCAAATTCAAGATTTTACCTCGACAGGGAAGCAGTCTGCACACAAAAGGATTGTGTTTCTGACTAGGAATGTGTTTACCAATAAAGCAAATGCAAAGCTACCAATAATCATTGCATGAACAAATTCCTCCATTAAAGTGATGGAAAAGGTTTGTATCTCTTAATACAATGTGCCGATCCAATACTCTTGATATAAATTTCATAGCAGTGTGGCAATCCCCACAGACGCGAATATTCTTAAAAACTCGGATAGACCGTCCAGGAGGCAATACAAGAAGCCCAAAAGCCACTGCTAATTTTTCACTATGGTACAGAAGACCAAGCTCCTTTTCCTTCTCATCCGTGTCATGGAGAGCATAATTTGTGTCTGGTACATATCCAGCCTTTTTAATTAGCTTAATCATCTCATCAACCTTTGAGTAAATCTTGAATATTTGTGGGTGGCTTCTATCTGCAGATATAAACGTATGCACTTTACCTTCCATCTCAATCCAACTATAACCAGTCTCTTTATTGATAGATTTTGATCTCATCAAGGTTCGGATTTTTGCAGCTTCACTCCATCTACCAGCAGCAGAGTATATATTAGCAAGCAAAATATAGGGAACTGCATTCTGGGGTTCCAATGCAAAGAGGTTTGTAGCTGCTCTCTCTGCCATTTCTGCATTTCCATGAACCCTACATGCAGCAAGTAGTGCTTTCCATATGCTCGCATCAGGTAGCACTTCCATCTCATCCAGTATCTCATTGACTTCTGCCCATTTCCCAGATCGCCCTAGCAGATCAATCATGCAAGCATAGTGCTCTGATCCAGGTTTCAGCCCGTGGATCTTAACCATGGATTCAAAATAGTATTGACCTTTCTCAACAAGACCAGCATGGCTGCAAGCAAACAATAAGCCAAGAAAGGAAACTGAATCAGGTTTGATCCCAGCTTCAAGCATCTTCTCATAAAACTTTATTGAGTCTGTTGCCAGACCGTTTTGTGCATAGCTGACAATAATTGTTGTCCACGAAATCAAATCTCGCATTTGCATCAAATCAAAAACCAAAAATGCTTCTTCTATACATCCACACTTTCCATATAGAGAGATAAGGGAGTTGTTAACCAATAAGGATGACATACAGCCTACCTTAATGAAAGTTGCATGCACCTGATATCCCAGTTCCAGGACAGTTAGTTCTGCACAAGCACTTAATATGCTTGAAAACAATACTTCATCCATACATACTCCTTCCTTTCTCATGTCCGAAAACAATTTTATGGCTTCTTCATTGAAACCATTTTGTGAAAAGCTTGTAATCATGGAAGTCCATGACACAGTGTCTTTGCTGGGCAATTTATGAAAAATTTTAATTGCGTAATCTAAATGTCCTTGTTTACCATACAAGTCAACTAGAGCATTACTCACATGATTGTAGTACTCATATCCAGATTTGATTACCAAACAATGGATGGACCTTGCAATTTGTACATCAAAAGCAAAGCATTTTACAACAGTGGGAAACGTAAATTCATCAATCTTCATACCCCGAGAATGCATCTTCTTAAAGTACAAAGCTGCTTCTTCTGCAAGTCCCTCTCTTACACAGCCAACTATCATAGAATTCCAAGCAGTTACGTTGTCAACTTTCAGACTCTCAAGAATAAACCTCGCATTATCCAAATCTCCACACTTAGCATACATATCAAGCAAAGAACTCTGAACATAATTATTATCTCCTGAACCACACTTAATCAACCACCCATGTACTTGTTGGCCAAAATCCAGAGCCTGCATTGCGGCACAAGCAGTCAAAACACTAGGAAAAGTAAAATGATTTGACTTTATTCCTCCCAAATGCATATCTCGAAAACACTCAATCGCTTTATGCCCACATCCATTCTGAGAATACCCTGTCAGCATGGCAGTCCATAAAACATGACTTTTCACACCAACAAATGACTGAAAAACACATTCAGCTTCCATAACACGAAAACACTTGGCATACATATCAACAAGGCTAGTAGCTACAAAAACATTACAGTCCAACCGAGTTTTCACTACATACGAATGAAACTGTGTACCACAAAGTAAAAAACCCAATTTCGATAAAACTCCTAAAATGCTAGCCACAGTAAACTCAGTAGGCTTAAACCCGCTACATTGCATCCGCGAAAACAACTCAAATGCTTCACTTCCATACCCATGTTTACAATACCCAGTGATCAAAGCATTCCAAGAGATTGAACTCTTATATTGGGCATTACTAAAAACCTCTTTAGCTTCAGTAAATCTACCTGCAGTAGCATACCCATAAATCATAATGTTCCAACTAAACTCATCTCTTTCAGGCATTATGTCAAACAGTTGGCGGGCATTGTCAAGTTCACCCGAATTCGATAATTCATTAAGACGACGATTATTGTTTAGCATCAAATTAGTGATTCTTTTAGAAGCAGCTAAATTATTATGACAACTATGATGAAAATTAAGGACACTCAGTTTTATACAGTAATGTATAACTCTGTTTTTACCCAACATTTCTGAGATAAATTAAGGTATTTTCAATGCATCAAATCTAGTAACACAAATAATGATCATTAATGGCAAATTAGAAAGAAAATGCTCTAATAAACTTCAAATTCAACAAATGAAAAGTATGTTTTTATCATGTTAAACGTATAAAATTGCATATTAGAAACGAAAAACAAATATAGCTACTAAATTAATTAAGATAGAAGAAATAGTTTGATGGAAAATCATATAATGTTTTTCAAATGTTATAGTCATATTTAGGATATAATTATTATATTTGGGATAATATAGTTGGATTATATAATCACTCTTTGAATGATAATATTGCATCTGTTACATGTTGATTGTAACACTTCATTTACTCATGGCTTTATTTGTACGACTAAAAAAAATCATTATATAAGTATTACAAAAATGCCATTTAATTAGCTTAACAAATGATTAACTAGGGTTTTCGAATTCTCATTCTGTATTTATGCTACATAATTGTACCGTTTATACTTAATTTGTTTCATGTTCAATAATGAAGTAAAGAATTAATTGAATCTTTTTGTATTATGCAAGTATTGAAAATTCAATCTCTTCGTATTATGCAAGTATTGAAGTAAAATAAATTACATAGGTAGCAACCTTTTTTTTTTTTTTTTTAAAAAGCTTGGATAGCACCAGGCTAACATAGCAAGTTACGAGGTCGTATGAATTAAAATACTTCTAACTCATTTTTAATTAGCAAATTAACGGGCAATATCTAGCCCTAGCTTTACATTAAGCAAACTACTGTACAAAAAAGATGTGTGATAGTGGGATTCATATTCATGGGTCTTGCACTGTTAACACCACTAGCTAAATGTACGTGCTTAATATTTGAGTAAGTTATACAAATGCTAATAAAGCTTAATTAAATTAGAAATTATATAGTAAAATGTAGTTTTTGCATAAGTTTTTTTTCCTTAAAATAAAATACATGGAAAAGGATCGGAATGGCTAGTTGCAGGCAAAAACCCTTTGTAAAAAGGGAAAAAGCCCTACTCCCCCAAGTTGGTGGCTCGCCGGAAGGCAAGCACTTGAAATATTCGACAAAGCCGCACATTACCAACAAGTACAGAGCTAACCCCTCCTACAATGCATATATATAATTATTAATTACAGCAAAAATATTAATTACAACACGTACTAATTCTAATCATGCATGTATGTACGCATGAGCCTACTACTATACTTGAACATCTAATATTAATCTTTGAAACCCATGAAGTCATCCAATAATTGTTGGTCTTGAGCGGACTATCCGGTGATCATATCATCAATTATGAGATCGCGAAACTGATCATCAATTTCTAACAACGATGATTGTAGTAGAAGTTGTTGATCCTCTAGTTCCTCCTCACTCATATAATGTGCGACTTGCTGATCATCTTCTTGGTCTTGTAACATTAATTGCTCCATTTCATATGCCAGTTTTTGTGTGTCTTCTTGGACCGTAAGAGGAAGAACAGCGTGATCATGTTGTTGTTGTTGTTGTTGTCGTCGTCTCTTCTGTTTCTTGGAAGGCGAGAACATCCATTTGAGGCGGCAAATAACCAAATCAGACGATGATGAAAATGAATACTCGTGCATTACCCAATGAATGAACATGGTTGTTCTTTAGGCTGAAACAAGAGCAACTTTTTATAACCTAATTCAAACCCATGTTTATCCTTAACCTCCTCAACCTTTTGGTTTTTCCAAACTCCGTAATTACCAACTCTTTTACACTTATTCTTGTTAATACCATTACTACTACTACCACCTTTGTTCTTGAGTCGGGTGAACAAGTATCTAGTTCACTTTCGACGACTCCCAAACAATATAATCAAACACAAGTGCGGGTGATAAGGATAAGGGTAAGGATCAATAATATCATCACATATATATACGAGGGTAATCGGGTCCAAAGTCATCTTCTCCGTTGATTTTCCTAATCAAGAAGCTTAACATCTCTTCATCCCAAAGCGTAGAATGAAATCCATGAAGATTATTCATGTTGTACGTGCGCCATTATTATGATTTTGTTGATCTCTTGAGAAAATTAAATAGCGTAGGTCTCTTTCACTCTAAGATAGGTTTGATCTGATGAAAAGTGATTAATTAGGATACATGCTTATGATCCAAGGGTATATATATTCCGATGTACGTTAGAGAAAATATCCCAGGCCACGTACTTCCTAACTTCGTATATCTATCTTAATTGAGCATCAAGGTAACATTATTTAATGCATGTAAGTATTAGAGAGTTTGTTAGTGAAGATATTACTCTATATCTTATTTTGTTGCATTATTTTTATATTTTTTTGGGTTTGAGTTTGCTATTTCAATTACTCAATATCATTTTTATTCTTTATTAATTCAAATAATTTACCCAATTTGTTATTTGGCTCTATTTGGCTAACCATTTCAGCCACCTTAATTTAGAAGGTGCTAAACTTTTTAAAGTTACCTAAAATAAATAGTTGTTTTTGGGGTATGAGTTAGAATAAAACTTTAAGGAAAAATTCATACAAATAATCCTAACTATGAGCGTTCACCTAATAAAAGACCGGACTTTGATTAATCCAAAAATGGACCCAACTTTCATACCCATTTTCCAATTTTGGACTCTCTTAAATTTTAACTTGTAAAATCAAGTAAATCTTGCTAATTATCCGGTTTTTGCTTAAGCAAGATCACCCGAAACCACCACCACAACCATCCCTTCCACCCGAAACCTCCAAATGTTAAGAAAAAACCGGATAATTAACAAGATTTACTTGGTTTAATTTTACAGGTTAAAATTTAGGAGGGTCCAAAATTGGAAAATGAGCATGAAAGTTGGGTCCATTTTCAGATAATCAAAGTTCGGTCTTTTATTAGATGAACGCCCATAATTGGGATTATTTTTATGAATTTTTCCAAACTTTAACAGTATATATTCAATAGTTTTTGTTACAGTGTTCCAAAAATCTAAAAGAAACAAATATGTTATTATTGGTTGCGATCGTGGAGGCTCATATCGAACCAATCGAAGTTGTATCCCAAAGAAGGGATTGAGAAAGGGACCCGACTTATAAATTGCTCATTTCAAATTTGCCGGAAAATGACCAAAGATGGCAATCGGAGAATTGAGATAAAAAGTTTTTCACATAATCATGAATATGTCAACCAATATTTTCAGGACATCCTTATGGTCACCGCTTCTCATAAAAGGAAGTCAAGCAAGTTAAAGAGATGATTGCAGCGGGCATAGCTCCTCGGCAAATCCTCACAAAGCTAAGAACAGGTAACTCAAATATAAGAGCAATATCTAGAACACTTTATAATACAAAGGCTAGAATCAATAAAGATGGATTAGCAGGTCGCTCAATAGTAGAGGCATTGATGCAAGAACTTGGTGAAGGTGGGTTTATATATATACGATTATAATTGTGATCATGAGGATAATAAATGTGATCATGAGGATTATAAATGTGATCATGAGGGTCATGTCTCTCACTTGTTATTTTCTCATCCAAGTTCCATTGAACTAGCTAGAATTTATCCTAACATCTTTGTCACGGATTGTACTTATAAGACTAATTGGAGTCATTAGCTTTAATGCTTCCTTCTACTGTTGCTTTGCCTTTTTGGGTAGGGAAGAGCAAAAGGATTATGTTTGGGCATTGGAAAATTTTACTAAGGTATTAGATATTACCAAACACCCCCTGGTGATTGTATCAGAACGTGAATTAGCATTAATGAATTCTATATATAAAAGTTGTCTTTCCAAACACTTATGTGTTTGGCACATTGAGAAAAATATTTTAGCAAAATGCAAACAATTTTTTGAAGAAGAAGATGAATGGAATGAATTTATTTCTTCTTTGACAACATTAATATACTCATCAGCGGAATAATAATTTGATGAAGCTTGGTATGAATTTAAAGTGAAGTATGAGAAGTATGCAGAGGCTATTGGCTCTATCAACATTAGCTATATCAACAAATCTTGGTTGCTATGCATGGAAGGAATAATTTGTAAGTGCATGGGCAAATGAATATTTGCATTTTGGTCATCAAGTTACTTCAAAAGGGCTGAAGGTGCTCATGTTATTTTGAAGAAATATATTCAAGTTAATTTCTACTAGTGATCATCGTACCGCGAAGGATAAAATTACTCATGTTGTTTATAATCAATTTAATGAGATCAAAGCACAATTATCAAGTGAGAAGATTCGTGTTGACCATGACTTACACATCCCTTTCTTTAGCAAGCTCATTAGTTGTGTCTCTAAATTTGTATTACGGAAACTCCTCCAACAATGTGAGTTAGCTTCTATAGATTCAATGCGTCCTATTTGTACTGGGCCCTTTTCAAAGACCATGGGTCTACCATGTGCTCACATGATGAGAAGGATGATGAGTGAAAAATTAGAGCTCAAAGTATTCATCGTCAGTGGAGAATTGTTGATATCTCACTGCACATTTCTTTACTAACAAGTCTTTAATAAGACCATCTTACCGATAAGGCTTCAACTATTTGACATTTTCTTAACTATTGAATTTTATAATTTAATGAATATGAGACACATAATTGAAGATCAAACCTAGAAAGAGGACCAATGAGCAACTGAGAAAGCGAAAAGGTGCCAATCCACTTATCACTCCACAAAATTATTTTAATCCCTAAACCCACCACCCAAAAGTTTGAATCCTTATAACTTTTCCATACCGAACCTAAAAGAAGGAATTGAACCTGTTTTGAAGGACAATATAGAGGGATCACCTTGAAGGCATTTATCCCACAAACAACTAGAAGCGATACTAGGCATTTAAAGCTCTCTTCCCTACTCTAATTAAGGGGGTCCACCTTCTATTCTTACATTCTTGGTGGATATATAAGCCTAGATAGCCCTTCCATACATATAATAAATATGTATGGAAAGAAGAGCTCACCTTGCATTATCCCTTGATAAGGTAGGAAAAAAATTGAATTTTCTCCTCATTAAGATATCAGAAGATGAAGTGGTGGTAATACAACTCATGAAAAGCTTGATAGAGGACTATTGGATTTACAAGTGACCAAAATTCTAGATCGGAGGAGGATATTTTATGTAGATAACCACATAAAATGATTATTTTTGGTTCAAACATGCATGTATCTGACCCCAATCATAGGAGTGGGGCTTCAATTGCTTGATTGATTGAGACCTTGGAGTACTAGAGATGCAAGTTAATGTTATAACTGTTGGAAGCAATTTCTGTAGATACATCACCAATTTATATATGTTGGGTTAGTAAAATCATTCTTGAATTGAATAAAATTATGTTAGTTATTAGCTTTTTTAATTGAAAAAAAGGTGTAGAAACTTAGCTTATGTCGTATGGCAGCCACTTTTACCACCCATTATTTTTAGCACTACAAAATAGGTGTAAGGGATAAAATTTGCCAAACCTTTGAGGAACACTAATCACAAAATTATACTATCTCTGTATCACAATAGTAGCAACATTCATATCGACTTTGGGACACCCACACAAAAAAGTTGCAAGTGTTGCAACATGTAAGTAATAATAAATCAATTGGGAACTGTTAGGGAAATTGCTCTTGAAAACACAAAATGACAACAAATTGAGAACCTTCGAGGCGTGTACTCACTTTCCTAAAAACTATATTTCACCCCTATCACAAGAGCATGGGTTTCATGAAATAAGTTTTTGAGATACAACGAAGAAAATCTTCTTTGGTGATGCTCTAATCAACAAAGAACAATGAATAACAAGTATGTAACTAAAAAGTTTGATAATGTGAAAATGATGATGAACTTTTTGAAGAAACTAACTCTTCAATCTTTGATTATGAGAAATTCTGAAGTTTTCCTCTTCTTTTTTTCACCATCCAACCCATATATAAGATATATGTTATAAGCATGAAGAGATACAAGCAAAATAACCACCGTTGAAGCAACGGATAAAGCCAAAAAACCATTTCTGAAGCCTCTATGCGCCCGCATAAATAATCTATGCGCCCGCATTTTATTAAAATTCTGTCTTTTGAGGGCTTCTGGAGGTCTGATGCGGGCGCACAAAAGTCTTATGCGCCCGCATCAGCGGGGACTTTTGCTCTTCTTTTGTGAAATACAACTCTTGCATGCTATACTTTTCTTTGATTATTTAACTCACCTTTTCCATGTAAATAATCAAAGATTAAACTTGGATTTATCATACATATACTCTAAATCATTCAACATTCCTCCACCATTTAGAGTATATAAATTATGAAAATATCATTATCATCATCAACACATATACAATCTTATGCATCAATGAAAGTGTACAAGGACTTGAACTTTCACCTAGTATAATACACATTCCAAGAATCCGTATCTCATGGTGTTGTAAAACAATTGAACCATTTAATACATAATGGAAACTTGAAGATATCATACACACAAGATAAATTACTTGTTCTTCATTAATAACTTGACACTTTAGCCATGTGTCCCGTATCTATTCATAAATGCATCAAAGCTACGCCCCTTAGCTTCTTGAAGCGGCCAAACTTCGCATTTACATAGGTAGATCTCTTAACATGCTCCTGTGACAAAGCACAATGTCAAGATCTATTAAGATAAAACAACCTCCTTTAACATCACAGTCCGGAACTTTACCTTGGATGAATAAACAAGTTCCCAATCATCAATGTAAAAGAATTAAACTTATTGAACTTGAGTCTCAATGTAATATTGGAATCAAGTTAAGTTTCTTTTACTTGTGATTAACTAAGGGCTCCAATCCTATACCGATTGCCATCCTTTCAACTTTCTCTCTAGCTAGTGCTTTTGTGAAGCAATCCGCTAGATTGAAATTAGTATGCACATAGTCAATTGTGATCACACTATCTTTGATAAGTCCTCTTATATAACTATGTCTAACACCAATGTGTCTAGACTTACCGTTATATGTTTGACTATATGCTCTTGCCAAAGTCGCACTACTATCACAATGAATTACAATAGGAGAAATCGGCTTTGGAATCAAAGGAATCTCATACATGAGATTTCTCAACCATTCTGCCTCTTTACCGGCGGAATGCAATGCTATGAACTCCGATAACATAGTAGAGTCCGCTATGCAAGTTTGTTTCTTGGAAGTCCAAGATATTGCACCTCCCCCAAATAGAAATACCCATCCACTAGTGGAGGAATGATCTCTATTGGAGATCCAACTTGCATCAGAAAATCCTTCTACAACCGAAGGATGACCCTTGTAAGACAAACCAAAATCTATGGTTTTCTTCAAGTACTTCAATACACGACGAATAGCTTGCCAATGTTCCATACTAGGATTATGAGTAAATCTACTCAATTGACCAACCGCAAAGGCGATATCCGGCCTTGTACTTGTCATTGCATACATTAAGCATCCTATAACCCTTGCATATTCAAGTTGAGAAACTGCACTACCTTCATTAGGTAATAACTTTATGCTAGGATCCATAGGACTTGAAACAAGAGCGGTCTCATTGACATTGAACTTTTTGAGAACTTTTTCAATGTAATGAGATTGTGACAAGACTAAATTTCCGTCTTCTCTCTTGATTCTTATTCCCAAGATGACATTCGCCTCCCCCATATCTTTCATGGAAAAATGAGACGATAGAAAGGATTTAGTCAACTCTACTTGTGCTAAATCCGTTCCAAAAATTAACATGTCATCCACATATAGACAAATGATGACTCCTTTACCGTTGTCATCAAATTTACTATACAAACACTTGTCCGAAATATTCAATTTGAATCCGTTGGACAATACTACCTCATCAAACTTTTGATGCCACTGTTTTGGTGCTTGCTTTAGCCCATATAAAGACTTAACTAGTTTGCAAACTTTATGTTCTTGTCCTTCAATGACAAAGCCTTCCGGTTGCTTCATGTAAACCTCTTCTTCTAATTCTCCATTCAAGAACGCTGTCTTAACATCCATTTGATGGATCACAAGATTACGAACTGCCGCAAGGGCTATTAGTAACCTTATAGTGGAGATTCTTGCAACGGGTGCATATGTATCAAAGTAATCGATACCTGGTTTTTGAGTAAACCCTTGAGCCACAAGCCGGGCTTTGAACTTATCAATAGTTCCATCAATCTTCATTTTCTTTTTGAAGATCCATTTGCATCCTTGGTTTTACACTTTGGAGGTAAATCGGCTAAATCCAAGTATTATTTCCCAAGATTATCCATCTCCATTAATTGCTTCTTTCCAAATGGAGCATTTTGAGACCTCATTGCCTCATCATATTGAAGGATCATCCTCTACATTACAAAATGTATTTAAACTTTTTGGAGATATCTTCCCTGATCCTTCAATCAAATATACATGAAAA
>PYUH01000270.1:2799592-2819776 GCA_016808085.1 Suaeda aralocaspica
CCAAAAAACCATTTCTGAAGCCTCTATGCGCCCGCATAAATAATCTATGCGCCCGCATTTTATTAAAATTCTGTCTTTTGAGGGCTTCTGGAGGTCTGATGCGGGCGCACAAAAGTCTTATGCGCCCGCATCAGCGGGGACTTTTGCTCTTCTTTTGTGAAATACAACTCTTGCATGCTATACTTTTCTTTGATTATTTAACTCACCTTTTCCATGTAAATAATCAAAGATTAAACTTGGATTTATCATACATATACTCTAAATCATTCAACAGTACAGGAACTACATATAATCACACACATATACATATATAAACGAGTATAAGACAATATTAGCTATGCAAACATTCATATCAACTCTGGGACAACCTACACACCTAGTTAATATTACAAAGTTATCAAGACAATTACTTAATCAGCTACGTACGTCACGTCACATGAGAATCTATTGGGCTAGGAAAGTGGATGTATCATGGACTATTTCATAATCATAGCTATTAATATTCCACTTTGAAAGGAGAAATGGATAAAATTAAAACCGTGTCCTTTGAGTCGCGTTGGTGCCGATACCATATTAGGAAATCAACTCAACTAAAAGCCTAAACCGATGATTGAGACACAACAGTAATTTATATACTTTATCAATTTTTGCTGGTTGCAACAAGTCTCCATTCAAGCACAAATTTTTTAAGTAAAATTATTGTTGGTGAGCACGAGTAAATGAGATAAATAAGCAACTAAGCAAGTGATGGAGAAAGACATGAAAATAAAAGACAACCTCATAAGTCATAATGGTAGCGGACAACTCATGTTGTAATTAAAACACAATTTTAATTACAAATGATAAATGTTACGTTGTAAAAAAAAAAAAAAGAAGTAGCATTTCTCTGAAGTACAGTACGTATTAATTTGGCCAAAACCTTAGTAGGACACATGTATATTCCATTTATTTATTATATAATGAATACGGAATTTTATTACATAATTGTTCCTATTTAAGTTTTGACTGGAGGAGGATATGAAGGTTCTCCGGGAGCACCCCGTACACCAGGACTATAATTTGGTTCAGGTGGCGGATATCGCCTGCCTAAACGACCAGCCTTGGATTCTCCTACAGAATCTGAAACAAAAAAAAAAAAAAAAAGGAATTCACCTTATATGTTAACGATGTTAAGGGTTAAGTAACTAGAATACCACCTTCTTTAATTAGCGATGATATGATACCAAAAAAATTGTCTCCATCAATCTCAATCTATCTTTACTAAGGGTTAGTTACGGATTTAGAGACAAATCAACACCGTTACTGACCTCAAAGTCATATGGTGAAAACCAACTCTACCAAGTGTTATTCAAAGACGGATATTTTTAAAGACCTTTTAATTTAGAGGTTGATTATAAAATCCGTCTCTACTTTAGAGACGGTTTTTATTTTTCGTATCTAGACTTAGTTACTGATTCTATATTCCGTATTTCCATCTCTAAGTAGAGACGGATTGTAATTTAATCCTCTGCTTTGTTTATATTAGATTGGGAAGAAATCCAATAGTTTGGATTTTTCATGTCAATAATTTTTCCTAAACAAAAGACAATCTCATATATAATGTAATAGTTAGTTTATGCTTAGACATTAAGATGTCATGGTACATAAATTTTCTTACATAATTCTTCCTTTACATTTTGACTCGAGGAGGATATGAAGGGTCTCTGGGAGCACCTCGTACCCCAGGACTATAATTTGGTTCACGTGGTGGAAAAGGTGGTGGAAGTTGCGTGCGTAAACTACGAGCCATGGATACCCCTACAGAATCTGTAGAAAAAAACAGATGAACTCATCTTAGATGTTAAGGGTTAACTACGTCGCTAGGATGCCACCTTCTTTAGCGATGATATGATACAAGTCATACAACCACCTCTTAAATCTAATGTCGTGACCTCTTCATATCACTATTCTCATCTACACTATTGTGCTACTTCGTCCGTTTTTATTTACTTGCTACATGTACTCTAAAGGAAAATTTCTAATTATTAGCTACATTTTTTCTTTTGGATTATGGTCCTTATATAAACATTTACAACTTTATCCTCACTTTTGTCATCTTCTTACTATTTTTTTTTTCTACATTACCCTCATTTTTGTCATCACCTTTTTTAATACCCCCACTTTTTCTCTCAATCATTCTATCGAGGAATGATAAATCTTAAACAAATTGAGGAATAAATCGGCGGTGTTTTCATTTTTTCAGTTTTTAAGCAAATATATTATTATATCCTCACCCTATAATTTTCATGCTTTTTAACAGGAAAACTAAAGTGATGAAAAAACCCCTGATTTATGCATCAATCTGTTTAATGAATATCAACCCTCCATTCTATAAAGTTGTGATCCTCATATAATTATCGTCTTGCATAAATATGCGATCCGAAAGGCATTTTAACAAATAAATAAAAACCAAGGTAGTAATATATAATATTTGTACTTATTTAACTTAGAAAAGTTAAGCTAAGATAAGATTTAATGGCTTCATATAAGTTTTGAGTCTTCTGTTTAAGCTGGTTCGACACCAAGACATTAATATTATAAGTTCAAATAAGGGGACATTCTATTTTATCGTTTTATATCTTCAAGAGAAATATATCAAGGATTATTTACGTAGTTTTACATAATATATCATAACTTTACTCATCAATACATACTCAATAAGGTGAAATTAAATTATCTACCTACTTATATTAAAATCCGTAAACTTCTACTATAAATATTGAAAACTGAATAATGTCTATCTCCATCATGAAAACAATTAAAAATACATACGTAGTAAATTTTTAAAGGTCGTAAGTCATTTAAAAACCAAGTCTTTTTCAAGCAAAATTTTCTATTGTGTTCTTGATATATCACGTACATGGCATATCTCTATCATTTTCAGTCAATATTTCATTTCTTCAATTATGAATACTAGATTTCCTTATATTTTTAACATTAATTTTCGTTCCAACAAATAATTTTCATACCATGAACAATACGATTAATGAAATCAGACCTCCAATAATTTATGAACCTTATAATATACAATCAATATATAGAAGCCATATATGTTTTAAAAATTGAGTATATATGGATTATTAAAATAAAGCATAAAATTTACAAAAAAACAAAAAAAAAAGTAAATAAGAAACTCACTGGTGTGTTGAGTTGAATGTGACTCGGTAAGGTGACGAGCAGATACCATTGGGAAAATGAGAAGAGAAACTGCAAAAAGAATGCTAATAACAAAAATAATCTTTGAAGAAGCCATCTTTAATTTTTTGACTCATCAATGGCTGAACTTGAATTTGTATTTATAGGCAATTAATGAAAGAATAGAAGTTGTTAGGAATGTGCATGGATAGTGCAATATATATATTGTGTTTTGAAAATTCAAATGGAAGAAAATCGTTTTCAACAGTGAAAAAGAAATTACAATAGAAGGTGATCCCACCCCACTGATTGTCTCTGTTCTTTTGGACTGAAACGAGCTGAATTGAATTGTACTACACTGAATCAGACTGAACTGAACTGGAGTGGACTAAAATGAAATAGTAATTATAATAGAGATGAGTTGAACCGAACTGAATGAAGCTGAACTGAATTGAATAGAGCTGAACTAAACTAATATGAATTGAACTGAACTGAAGAATGTGCCAAAGATTTTAATCCAATCCAAAAGAACATGTCCTAACTAGGATCGAGTAAATTATCTTAAAATCCAATCGAACCAATCCAACATTGTAGAATATCTTATTTTAAAATGTCGTGAACATTAGGCAACTTGTCTCATAAGTTGACTCGGGCTTAACTAAACTCAAGTTGAACAAATATTACCCAAAACCCAATTTTACATATTCTCTTTTATGCTTCGTGTGTGTGTGTAAATATATATATATATATATATATATATTTGGGGCACTGTCTCACACTGCAAGTCATATACATATAACAAGGGTTGGAAAATGTCGAGGGAGGGAGAAGGACCAAGCGACACTTGATTTCTTGGACAATCAAATTAAAGCTAATGTGACATATGTTATGAGTCTTAAAATAAGACAGAGCTAATCTTGCCCTAATATATTACTACTATTGCATGAGGTTACAAAGGCAATATTAATATTTTTTTTGATAGAATTATTAACTCATACAAATAGTTATTATTTATTCAAATTTAAGTTAAATAATTCATTTTAAGTGATTGACATCTTTATTATCTAGTTATCTACTAATGATGTACGGGTGTTGTACTAGTATTAGTAGTATATATTAATTAAATCAATAAATCTTACTCTATAGCTGAAGAAAATCTACAACAAAGTAACTAATGAAGAGTGTTATTGTAAGCCATTCTTACCGAAAGATTGTTAAAAATTTATACGGACTTGTATTAATGTGTATGTTGTGATTGCTGGAAAGTAATTGCACCTGCTCCGAAAAAACAAATAGTACGGAGTAATTGTTTTTGCTTTGAAAGTTCCTCATAAATCATAATAATGGACCTACATTTTCCAAGTCAAGTCGTCTCCTAGTATCCTTCCTTCGTCGTTCAAATTCGTATACGAAGAACTTTAAAATCCATAAGAATGGGTGATGCCTAATTGTCTACATAATTTCCCATTTTGGGGTATATGTCTATTTTATCACTTGATTTGCATATTATGGAAAACTTGTGATATAATAATTCAAGTCTATAACTATTAAGTGTATTTAGAGATGTTAACGAGCCAATACACTTGTGAATTAGCTCAGTCAAAGCTTGTGTGTATATATATATAAACATGTCTTGGAAAAAAAATTTCAAGTTTGATTAATAAAGAAACTTTACTCAAATAACTTGTTATCCGGCTCGTTAAGGCTCGTACACAGCTCATTCAAATTCATACATATATGCTCATTTATAACCTGTTCATAACTCATTCTAAGGTCATGTTTTTTTCGACTGAAATTCTTTCAGTGCAGATCTGATTTATTTAGTTCAATTCAATTCATTTCAATTCAATGCAGCTCATCTCCAATATAATCATTATTTCAATCCACTTCTGTTTAATTAGTTCAGCTCCATTCAATTCAGTTCAGTTCAATTTAGTTTATTTCAGTTCATCTACGTTTTAGTTCAAAAGAATAAGACCTAAATCTCGTTCAAGCTCGAAAATTGAAATGACCATTACATTTTAGGTGTATAATTCGTTTATAGAGAGTACCAAAAAATAAGCTAAAATTTCAAATTGGAGAAAAATTTAGCCAATTAATCTATTCTCTTCATGCACTAGTTCATTTTTCTAATACTCCCTCCGTTTTTTTTACTTGCTTCATAAACCCAAAAAGGAAGTTTATACTTGCTACATTGCTTCTTTTGGACGTGGGCCATATAGCACAATTACACTTTTACCCACCCTTGGAGTCAATTTACCCCCATTTAACCATACTTAACCTTACCTAGCATATGCAAAATTATGATCCTAGTGTTGAAAATGATGTTTCTCGTTCTTTGTTCCAATATGGTATGTAGTAAGTATATAAAACCGGAGGTAGTATGCAGCAATGAGATGATTAAAAAACATGTTTAAAACTCATTTATTCGTAAGCTTGCGTGGTTTACTCATAAGCTTGAAATGAGTTCGAGCAATGAAAATTTAAACGAGTCATTCTTTAGTTTTTATATGATCTCTATTGTTGTTTGTCTCCCCTTTGTTAAGAAATAGGGAGGAGTTCACCTAAGCCCAACATCGTAGGCCTAACTGTGATACCATGTTAACTACGAGCTTGGTCAGATCACTAAGAGAGTCCACCTTATTACATACCTAGTAGCCTAGTAGGTTCCCAACTTAAAAATGTATGGCAATATAGGTAAGTGCTCACCAACCTTATAAAGTGATAATTTTATGTCTATTTATCAATATAGAACACCACTCAATCTCACATGATGTTATTTAAGGACGGCCACATCGACTTCAAGTGAGATGGAGATACATAACTGTGAGGTTCAAAAATCGTTGTTTTGGTCTTGTCAACTTGAATTTGCAACCAATAAAAAGCAACTTATATGTAGTACTCTCTTGGTCTTTTTTTAGTTGCTACATCAGGGATTTTGACACTATTCATATTGTAACTTTGACTCATTTTGGTGTTTAATACGTAACAAAAAACATAATCATATGGAATCTTTTTTGACTCGTCTCGATGTATATTTTCCGAAAATATAATTTTTATAATTTTTAATCATACCAAAATCGAGCTATTAATTTTATAGTGGCGTCTTAAGAGATGTGAAAAAGTATAAAAATATTGAAGGAGTATGATTCTTGCCTACCATATTAGTATATTACTACCCATAATAATTCAACTAAGCAACTAGTAGTCAATTTAGAGACCAAAATCAATATAATTTTGTTCTTACACCTTAGTGAGGTAAACAAGTTAACAAACTTAACACGGCGACTCGGCTAAGGTACGGGCGTACAGCTAAACATCAAATCAAGTGAAAAAGGTTTTATTATTAAATAAATAATGTACTTTTTGAGTCCAAAGTTGATTAGTTGAATACTCATAGAGTCATAGTTTTGAGAACAGCTTATGAAAGGTATTGTATAGGTTTTTAAAGTAGTGTGTGGTGTAGTGGTTAAGATTATATTCGTTTTAAAGTTGTCCAATCAAATTCTATGAGTAGCACTTTGAGGGATGAGGTACGTTTTTTCCAATACCAGTTTGAAGGATCTTGTCCGCAAAGTTGGACCGGGTCTTATTTATCTTACAATAAAAACTACTATAATACAAATTCCGTAAACGTCGATAATTTTATAAATGTCGACGTTTGATGGTTATCTATAAAAACAATAGATTAGATATGTCCAATATTCATTAGGAACTCTAAAAAAGACATTGAAGAACTCCAATATTCGTGACACTATAATATTGTATGTACTTGCTTAGTTACTTGTTGGTTGGGATTGCCCAATTTATTTTTGTAAATAAATTATTTTGTTTTTTCCATTCAATTCTATGATTATTCTCTTAAATTTCGTTGCACTTTTATACTATCTGCTATATGGGCATGTTATCAAAGATACAAAAAACTCACATATGTAAGGTATCTAATTATGTTTGGACAATCTCTAAAACGATTTATAATCGTCACTAAGGGACGACGTTAAAAAAAAACATCAAATTATAAAAATTACGTAGTAGTAAAATAAATCAAAGTCTAGGACGTTTAGAACCCGAAATTGAAAAGTCATCCTCAACTAATAACTTCTTTATTTGGACTGGAAGTAGCAACTTCCGTTCGTTGAATCTTTGACACTTTCCTCTTATTTTGTTCAGCTTCAACTACTTATCCAATCTACTGCTTGATGACATACATAAGAAGCGTTTACAGAAAATGCTTTTGTAGACATACATCACTGCTTGAAGCAACAAACATGTCATTCTCAAGTCTTTCATTTCCCTGTATTATTTTTGCTACGACTTTATTCTATTGTATTCAGCTCTCAATAGGTGGGAACAACGAAACAGAGAGGTTAGCATTACTTGAAATCAAAGCAAAAATAAGCAATGATCCTTTGAGAGTCATGGATTTATGGAATGACACTCATCATTTTTGTGAGTGGTATGGAGTAACTTGTGCTCGTACGTACGAGGATGTAACAACACTTGACCTACACTCGGCCAAGCTCACAGGTACTCTTTCTTCCCATATCGGAAATTTAAGCTTTCTTAAGGTACTAAGCCTTGTTCGTAACAATTTTGGAGGCACAATACCACCTGAAATTGGTCGCTTGCATAATTTGCAAACACTTGGGTTATCTTATAATTCTTTTGGAGGGGAAATTCCATCAAATATTTCGAATTGTTATAGGTTAATTAATATAAACCTTGTCTCAAACAAGTTAAAGGGCAATATTCCTTCGTCTCTTGGGAACTTATCATCTCTCTCGCTTTTGTACCTAGCTCAAAACAATTTTGTTGGAAAAATCCCCGAGAGTCTAGGCAAACTAAAAAATCTAACTAGTTTGAATCTGGAAGAAAATATGCTTAACGGAACAGTCCCACCTTCAATCTTTCACCTTTCATTGTTGACCGAGTTATATTTGAGACAAAATGACTTACACGGAGACCTACCTTCAGAATTAGGTAACACTCTACCGCTCCTTAAGATCTTGTCCTTAGGCTCTAATCAATTCACCGGTCACATTCCAACTTCGATAACCAATTCCTCAAATCTAAGATCTCTCCAATTACATGACAATAAACTACAAGGTCAAGTTCCCTCTCTTCACAAGTTAGCAAAGCTTTCGGTCCTTTCCCTTTTTAACAACTCTCTTGGGTATAACAAATTTGGAGATTTGGATTTTGTGTCTTCCTTGTCAAATGCCACTAGCTTAGAATGGTTGCAAATTGATCAAAATAACTTCAATGGAGTTTTACCTCAAAACATTTGCAACTTCTCAAAGCTTACTCGCTTAGTAATACACAACAACAAGATTGTAGGAGAAATTCCGAAATGCATAGGAAACTTAGCCAAAATGGAAATTTTTTTGGCTAATGACAATGCACTTACTGGTACTCTTCCACAAAGCATAGGAAAACTTCAAAACCTTTATCTACTAAGGTTGAGTGACAACCATTTAAGTGGTTTTATCCCAAAATCAATTGGAAACTTAGCCAAATTATCAACATTTTCTTTGTCTAACAATAGATTTGAAGGCGAAATACCTGCATCTCTTGGAAATTGTACATCATTAACAGGGTTATTTCTTGGTAATAATACTCTTAATGGTACAATACCCTCACAACTTTTTACCCTCCAAACATTGTTCAGTGTCAATGCCATTGATCTAACTAGAAACCACTTAACTGGTAATCTCCCTGAAGAAGTTGGCAAATTGAAGAACATAAGGATTTTTTTAGTTTCGCGAAACAAGTTATCTGGTAATATACCAAGCTCTCTTAGTAGTTGCACTGCATTAGAGTTCCTATACCTATCAAAAAATGAGTTCCAAGGTATCATTCCTGATGCATTGAGTTCATTGAAAGGTCTTTTTGAGCTAGATTTGTCATACAACAACTTATCGGGTGAGATCCCACCATTTCTAGCAAGCCTACATTTGGTACTATTGAATATATCAAACAATAATCTTGAAGGTAAAGTGCCATTTGGTGGAGTTTTTGACAACGCAACTATTGTTTTAGTGAACGGAAATAGTAAGCTTTGTGGAGGCATACCCGAGCTAAAGTTGCCCAAGTGCAATTCTAGCAATGACTCTCAGAAGAGGACATTGATAGTTGCAACTCTTTGTTCTTTTTTTGGAGTTATCTTTCTACTGGTTGTATTGTTATTGCTATGCAAATTACGCCAAAGGAAGAGGACTATTAAGGAACCCACATCTTCTGGTTATTTGGAAGATATTCCGAATTTGTCATACCAAACACTTTTTAAAGCCACAAAGGGGTTCTCTTCAGAATTTTTGATTGGCAGTGGTACGTATGGGTTTGTGTACCAAGGAATTATTATGGATAGTGGGTTGAAGGTTGCCATCAAGGTATTTAAGCTAGAGTATCACGGTGCTTTGAAAAGTTTCATGGCTGAATGTGAGGTCCTTCGAAGTATAAGACATCGAAATCTTCTCAAGGTGATAACAACATGCTCAAGTGTTGACAATCAAGGAAGAGATTTCAAGGCATTGGTGTATGAGTACATGGCAAATGGGAGTTTGGAAAATTGGTTGCATCCAACAACACTTTTCATAAAGAGTAGTACATATGATGCTTCAAGGTACTTAGATTTTTGCCAAAGACTTGATATTGCAGTTGATGTCGCGCTTTCTTTGGACTACCTTCATCATGAGTGTAGTGATCCCATAGTTCATTGTGACATCAAACCAAGCAATGTTCTTCTTGATGATGATATGGTCGCACATGTTGGTGACTTCGGGATTTCTAAGATACTCCTAGAAGACGCTCTTGACTATCATGGGAATCAATCTAGTTCGTTTGGAGTTCGAGGAACTATTGGTTACACTCCTCCAGGTATCAAGCAACTTTCACATTTATTGCAAACTTTATACGTATACTAAATGAATAATCTACTTGAACCAGGGCTATTATATTTGATTGTAACGAACCTTCAATCAATTTTTGATTCCACAACTCCACAAGTAAGTAAATTAAATGTTTTTGTCCACTAATAATACTTGTGGCATAAAATGCAGAATACGGATTGGGAAAAGGCGTGTCCACCTCTGGTGATGTATATAGCTTTGGGATCCTTTTACTCGAATTATTTACAGGAAAGAGGCCTACCAACGACATGTTCAAGGGAGGTGTAAGCCTACATTCCTTTGTGAAAAATGCTCTACCTCATGAAATCGCCACAATCGTAGATCATGATCTTCTCAATGACATACACAATGAGGAGACACACAGCAAGGAGAAGATGTTGGAAGCCCTGACCAATATACTTCAAGTAGCACTTTCATGCTCAGTTGAGGTTCCACGCGATAGGTTGGACATGAATGATGTCGCGACAAGGCTGTCATCTATTAGAAACACAACAAATTAAACACTCTCTTTACAAATTGTTTACATGAAAGTACAAGAGAATGTTCAAGCATGTGTCAAATAATACGTTATCTTTTCCCTCAAATTCTAAGATAAATAAGCGTGGGATTAATTGCTTAAGATCATGCTTAAAACTATAAAAGGGATTTTCTTTTGATGTGTTTTTGATAGCATCAAGTTAATTTTGTTTATTTAATCTTAATCGTCCTTGATTATGATCTGATCTTGCAGGTTGCATAATACAGCGTAGCCCAAGATGATGTTCTGCACTTCTGCATGCATGGTTTGCAACTTTGCATGAATGAAGATGAATTATATATAATGCGCAAGAATGGGAATATAGTATTATTATAGTTGTTAATTAGTGAATATATAATTTATGATTTTTTTTAAATAGTTATATATAAAATAGAGCCGTGGAAAAAATTTTAGGGGCCATGTTCTAAAAATATATAATTTAGGCCCTTATATTAATAATATTTAGATATTATATATAATGGGCAACAATATTAAAGAAAATATAAAATTTGGAGGCCCTATATATGTTGGACCTTGTGCAGTGGGGCTCCTTGGATCCCCTTTGATACGCCCCTGTGTATAATGCACAAGAACCCATATAACCATATTATGTTTTATATATTGAAAATAATTTAAAAGATTCTTTCATCCTATGAATATTGTCAAGATTCCAAACGTATCAATCATTTAAGAAAGGAGGGAGTAAAAATTAAATCAATCGAAATTATTGCTTATAAGTGTACTAAATCATTAAAAAAAAACTAATTAATAATAGCATTAAATTATTACGTATAATGATGTAGGATTTATTAAGCTAAAAAGTTATGATGACACATTCTTATGAGCACAATATGAGAACCATACTTGTCTTGTTTTCGTGTTTTGTATGTAGGTGGGTGTTTCTGAGTTTGTAGGTGATTTTCTCCCAGAAAACTCTTATGAGAGCACACTCGTCCTCTAGGGCAAGATAGGGGTTTAAATGGTTTATCTTTAGTTTCTAAAAGGGACCGCGATTCCTGCGAAAGTGAATTAGTGTATAGTTGTTTTGTCTTTGGATTTGGTTTGGCTTGCTCGGGGACTAAGTGGGGGGGTTGATAAAGAGGATATTAGGGCCACTTATTCCGGATGCTTAATTCTATGGTTTTAGGGTTGTTTTCGCGCTCTTTTAAGCTTATTTTGTATACACTTACTTGCTCCATGCTTATTTGTAATGCTAGGTACTATTTGGAGGCTCCTTAGAGGCTTTAGAGTGGTCACAAGAAGATTTGGGAGCATTGGAGATCAAGGAAAGTGAAATAAATAAATAAATAAATAAATTAAATTAAAGATCATTACAAGCTCAAAACCCGTTGCACAAGGGTCAACTTCAAAGTTGAATATCTTCCTAAATAGGATGAATTTGAGGCTTATTCTTGTTTCATTGGAAATCTTATTTCAATAGCTTTCCAATGATAGGTCACAAGCTCAGCTTGATTTGTCTAGGAATGAGGGAGTTATGGTTGTTGAAATTTAGTTGCACATGCTAAAACCGCTCGAAAAGTGAGGCATATTATCTAGAGCAACCTCGAAGCAAAAAAAAAAAAAAAAATCAAGATTCCATCCACAGAATTTGGAGTGACCACTCTGAATAGGTGGAGCTACAACTCCAAGAGGTGGAGCAATCGCTCCGACTTGTTCTGTTTTGTCAGCTAACTTTCAGGAGCTATAACTTCTTCGTTACTTTGAATTTTGGGACGCCCGACTTGCTATTGGATCTTTCTGATAACGCAAGAATCGCAACAATAATCCGATTCGCAGTTTGAAAAATATGGCCATTTTAAGTTGGTCTATTCAATATAACTTCGGGTTTTATTGGATTTTCATTTCTTAACCCGAAAACTTATAAACAGAAACCCGTGTAACTAAAAGAGCTTCCATTTCCTTAGGTTTTAGTAGAGGTGATCATCCTTCGACCCATGTTCAGGCGTTAAAGAAGGCATACTCATCAGGGTCGGGCCATGCCTTGGTTCGGGCCTAAAATTGTTGTCCAAAGCCCGGAAAATTAGAGCGATCAACCTTGGCCGCCAAAGCCCATGGGAAACTCAAAAAAATCAGACCAGGGCAGGCCCAAATTCAAACCAAAAATGACATGCCCAAAACCCGCATTTTAAGCTTGCAAGTCGAGCTTCGGTTGATCGTTCTAGGTTTTAAGATTAGGTTAGGGTTAGTAGTTCGAGAGGAAAACGAGAGAGAGAAAATCAAGAAAACTCCACAGTTAAATCTTTTATATTTAAAAATTAATTCCCATTGAAACTTCATACTCAGTACGAATTTTGTTATCTTGTTAAATTTGTACACTATCAATGAATTTACAATTTTTGGAATTTGAAGTTATTTAAGGGACAAGGTAGTTCATGTCCCTTTACTTTTTTTTTACAAAGCACAAATTTTGACCAATACCCAATTCCCTCGTTTTATCCTTTTGTTCATCAATAGAACAAGTTCGTATCCAAAACCAAACGAGCACTTCGACATTTGCAATGCCCCCTTCTACAATTTATAAACATAACACTCGACAAGTCACAAGACTCACAACTAACCATCTACCTTTGAGGCCCCCTAGCAACCAAAAAAAAAACTATCCATGACTGAATTCATCTTGCAAAAGGATCTCATATATATCTGTTCTCACATTGAGCTCCTTATCCCGCATCACTTCTTGGAGATCCAATAGCTCTTTGGCAGCAATAACAGTATGCAATTTCTGGAAACCATCCAGCCACAATATCTTTGACCTGAAGAATACACATAGGGATAGTTGAACACCAAAAACAAAGAACTGCACAAACATGCTTCAAGCTCGTCACCAACCACATATAACCTTAAACTGGCAGACGGTGAAAATAATAGGTACCTTGATGTACAATTTTGCTGATTCTACAATAGTATACTTTGCACTTAGAACACAAGCTTGTGTTTGAAATATGAAAATATGGCAGTTGATAGCTAGTCATATGAGGGGTACTAGTATTAAATTGACCAAGAGGACTCCAAATTAGTGTCATTTACTATGTGACAATTATAATTACCAGTTATTGGAGAGCAATTAAAAGTATGCAAAGCAGAGCTATAAGTACAATAACATCAATCATTCACAAAGGGGTTGAAAACTTTGTATCTTTCCAATATGCCATAAGAAAAGATTCTATACATTCGATAACATGCCGCACTTCATGATGCTCTTAAATCCCATCTCTAGTGTTAGGAAATAAACTACCCTTACCTGAACAAACATGACGTAATTTTGGAAATTTTGGGATATTATTTGTTTTTTAATTAGATGTGGTTTGTAACTAGGAAACTTGATAGTTTTTCTTTGGCATCTAACCAATGTAAGATTATTTAGGCTTGGAAAGCAAGTAAAATCCTAATCGATTAGCCTATAAAAGGATTTTTAGGCTTACTAGAATATTGTGATGTTTTGGTGAGAAATCATCTCGAAGGTTATTGTAAAATTTTGGAGGAACATAATAATACAATATTATTTTGAGGGGAGGAAATCAAAATTTCTTCATAAACACTTGCCTCTTTTATATCGTATTTTGCTATTTGTTCTAATTTGGGTTTTGTGAGTAAGTTCCAAAATTCTTTGTGGCACATAATTTCATAACAAATTGATATCAAGAGCTAGGTGAGTCATGGAGAACTTTAGGAACAAATACAAAATAGAATCGTTTAACAAAAAGACAAATTTCTCGTTGTGGTAGAGTATGGTTAAGGATATTCTTATATAACTCGAGGATTGTACAGCCGGGTGTATATCTCTTTTTTGCCAAATAAAACAATCAGTCATTTTTATAAAACAATGATAGATTTCCTCTTATTGTTTTATAAAATTTGTCTTGTGTTACTTTATATAACAGGTTTGATGCATGTTTGATCAGTTTCAAACTAATAGATTTCCTCTTGTTTTATAAATTTAGCTTGTTGTTTTATCGATTTATCTGTTCCAAAATTGATGGGTTTCCTCTTGATTTTTTATAAAATTTGTCTATTATTTTATCTGCTTGTTGTTCTACAAAACCAGCCTAATGTTTTATTCGTTTCAGAATAAATATATATCCTCTTATTGTTTTATGACTTGGCCACTTGTTTTATCCCCTTGTTGTTAAAATAAGCCTAATGTTTTATTTGTTTCAAAATTGATTAACTTTCCCCTGTTGTTCTATAAAATTGACCTATTGTTTTATTGGCAAAAAGAAAAAAAAAAGACATATGCACTCAAGTGTATAATCGATTTTTCAGTTCTTATACATCAAGGTCTCCATAAGACTTTGGAAGATAACTACCATAATTCAGTGGATAAGGACAATTGGAAAGACATACGACTTCGCAGCTTCGCGCTACTAGTACGATTCAATTGATCCATACACTAAAGATCAAGTACAATGTCTTGTCGAATACAAATCCAAAGGATTTGTGAGATAAGTTCACCAGCAAAAAAATTGTTCTTGAAAAGAGATCTTTATTCGCTCGAGTTGGAGGATGGTGGTTCACTGCAACATCATCTAAATAAGTTTAATGGATTGAACACCCAATTGGAGAGTTTAGATGTGAAGATTGAGAAAGAAAACAAGGCAATAATTTTGTTGGCATCTCTTCCGAAGAAGTATAGTTATGTGATAACAAATTTCCTTGTAGGAAAGACCACTATTGCTTTGGACAATACTTTGGTGGCCCTAATTGAGGCGGAAAGGTTCATGAATCAAGGGGGATCTACAATCAATGCCGCCAAAGGACTAGTAGTCGAAGCAAGTATTGGCAATAAAGTTAAAGACAAGAAGAAGGTGGGCGTTGCTAATATTAACAGAAGAGGTTGGACATATTTAAACAAAGTGTCCAAAGTACAAGGAAGACTTCAAGGTGTTAAAGAGCATTAGTGATGCGATTGTTATTGCTACTATGGCTATTGGTGATGGTGATGACGTGGCTTTCGTAATGCTTTCCTCCATTACTAGTAATTTTAATTTCCTCTAAGAACCCAAAAGAGGAACGGATCTGTAGAATCAAGTTGTTCCCAACATATTTGTTGTAGGAAGAAGTGGTTTACTTCTTATAAACAAAGTGAAGGGATGAGTGTTACCATGCCGAATGGGAAAGACGCAAAGGTCGAGAGTGTAGGAGAGGTTGAGATCAAGAGACATGATGGGAGGACTCAAAAATTACAATAGGTTAGGTATGTTTCAAATTTCAAGATTTGATCGCAATCTTATTTCTTTAGGGCATTTGGATGATTTGGGATGTGCTATTCATCTTAAGGGAGGACGCATGGAGGTCACTAAAGGGAAGAATGTGATCTTAAGGGGGCGACGAAAAAAACATTACTTTTTCACACTTGTAAGAGGTGATGGGGGACGATTATTGCCTCAAGAGGAGGCAAACTCTGAAAGTTGTTTGTTCATACATGAGTATGATAAGTTGAGTTTAAGGGAAGGTTTGTTGGGAAATAAACTATACTAACCTAAACAAACATGATGTAATTTTGGGATATTATTTGTTTCCTAATTAGATGTAGTTTGTAATTAGGAAACTTGATAGTTTTTTTTGGCATGTAATCAATGTAGGATTATTTAGGCTTAGGGAGCAAGTAAAATCCTAATTTCCTAATTGATGTGGGTTTCTAGGTTAGCCTATAAAAGGGGATTTAGGCTTACTTGAATATTATGATGTTCCGGTAAAAAATCGAGGGTCAGGGTTATTGTACTACTTTGGAGGAACTTAATAATACAATATTTCTTTGATGGGAGTAAATCACAATTTCCTCATAAACATTTGTTTCTTTTATAATCATATTTAGCTATTTGTTCTAAATTGTGTTTTACGAGTGAATTTGCACGTGATTTCATAACATCTACTTCCTATTCATATAGATCTAGAAATCTTCCTCTAACAGGTGGTCTCCTTGAAGAAGACAGAAAACTTCAATATTAAGAACTTACCTCTATGAATACCATGTACCAAATCCTTCTTCGTCACCTAGTGGTACTTCAACAGATGCCTTATCAAGTGGATCTCTAAATAGTTTTCAGAAATACTAGTAAAATTCCTAAACCTATACTTTATCACCCTCTTACACACTTCATAGTGTGCCTGCAAAATGTATTCCTTTAATTTTAATGATTCAACTACACTTCCACACCTCTTTTATTCATTCAGTTCATTTAGATGTGGTTCTCCACATTTTGTTGAACAAGTCCACTAAGCAATCAACACCAACCTTCCCCAAACATCAGCTAGACTAATCTTCAATTGACTTCCATTTAACAATTCATAGAAGAAGCTCTCTACCTTTCCTAGATCTCTTTACCAAAGACCAAAATCCTTTTTTTTATCTTCCACACATATTAGCATGCTTGTTCACCACTATTCTTGCTAGCCATCTTCAGGATATTCTTTTCGCCCTCCCTTGAGTGACTGAGTCTTGTCATAAACCTCCTCATATACCTTTTCCTTTACTTTTCAAAATGCTTATTTTGTTAGCTTCAACATCCTTATATTTGAAATAGTCTCATCATTCCTACATATCCCTAAGGCCAGTAACATCTTCAATTGTCCTTAACTGCTGCTTTCACATTTTCAATTCACCTCGATGTATCCCTCTGCACCAAATTTTATTCTTTTGATTAGTCCTAAACCTCAATTGAGGAAAGTCTTCATTATTAACCTATGAACTCCAATGAGTGTCTGAAAATCTTAGCATTTGCTTTTTTTAAAATACATCCCCGTCTCTTTTTATTTTATTCTAATCTGATAAACAACCATAACCAGTAGCATACAGTGAGTAACTACACTCCCCGAGAATCCTTGCAGTTAAAACAACCGCACTCCCTAATTGATAGCAGAAAAACTATTTGGATAACAGTTGCTCCATGTTCAAAACGTACCAAATAAGCGCAACACTTCTTAAACCATGTGTTGACCATGATAGACATAAGATAGAGAAAAATCAATAATTGTTTTTCTCGTCTTCCTTCTTCCAAACCCAAAATCCACATAGAAGCTGTCAAAACCACCATGACTTAACCCTGTATGCCAATTAAGTTGTCCCCCAATAAATAATCTCACTATACGCAGGATAACTTAAACCAACTCGTCGTAATCATCTCAAAGTTGTCATTTCACCATTTTATCTACACCACCAACTTCAGGTACACAAGAAGTCAAGAACTTACAATATACTGGCACTCTACACTCTCCACTCTACCCATATGCCTCAATTAAATCCTTCGCCACCATCAACAACCTCAAGGCAACCTGGTTGAGAGAGAAAATTATAACAAGATGCCACCCCCTATAATCCAGTCCAACAAACAACAAGTTATACACTTATACCCCAAAAATTTAATGATCATATCTCTTTTGCCCGGCTACTTTGACTCTTGAAGACACAAAATTCTATACTTCTATTCATTACTTTTACAAACTATGCTAGAGAATTTAATTCTAAACTTAACTCTAAGGGGCCGTTTGGTTGGGGATAGTAATCAAAGGGAATGCGAATCAACTGCCCCCATTCCCCTCCCTTTGTTGTTGTTTGTTATGCCACTTTTGCATTCCCCTCTCCATTCCTCATTCTAACACTTGCAAGCTGATCACTATAACCAGGTCTAACAAGTGCAGTGTGACACTGCAAGGAATGTCCTCATGGTAATAACATTTAGTTTCATCACTTTCATGCTAGTAATATATGGAAATTTTCCACGAGAACAAGCAGCCAAATCAACTGGAAATAAAAAATGTGAAACACATGCTAAAGCCTTTAAAATACAAACTAAGTTCAGAAAACCCATGCCCCAAGCTCATGCCCAAGTTTGAGACTATATCCCCAACCCTTGACAAGTCCGACACTTGGTTTTGTACCCATACCCAATAGTGCCAATAAGAAAAACTTTTAGTAATATGCACTAAACTGCATAACCATAATAATACTTACCATGGACATGCATGGATAGCTCGGAAAAACACTCTTCTAGCAGAAGAGAAGTTACGTATGTGGATCTCATAGGAGATGTAGAAGCGCCATAGTAAAACAGATGAGCGCAACCTGTCGTTTACCAGTGCCCGCTCAAATAATCCATGGATCCTGTGTTGAGGAGCTCCTCTACTTAGCTCATAGGAGAGAGAAGAAAGACAAAGAGTAACTGATGGTTTTCTGCAAGTGTCCAAACGTTAATAGGTCATAAATAGTCCATTAGAGAATGTAAAACAGATTATGAACTACTTGCAAAGCAAGTGTACAAGAATAACCAATAAGAATACTATGTATCTTCTTCAAGCACAAGATAAAGGTCGATATAAATAACAATGTACACAGCATAATTTCCAAAGCAAACTGTAACAATGTACCTCAGTCTTACTACGATTAAATATAGCTTTTAAAACTAAACAATAAAGATAAGTTTATGATACCAAATGACCAATAGAGTACATGATGAATACAAATTATTGCAAGGAACTTAAGAAGAGGATGACCTGTAGATGCTTGTGCATTAAGGTTATGATTGTCAAAGTCGCCATATTTCGTTTGGTGGTTATGGGCATGGGTGATTATCTTGGAGTTTAAAGAATTTAACTTCTACTTCATACACTTACAATAAGCCTTGGTTCCATTTAAAATGCTTGATATAATGTCTGTTAATTTAAAGAGCAAACAATCTAGGTAGGTCGGTGGTGCCCCTTGATCTTCTCTCACTAAGGCCCTACTAAGAGAAAGATCATGACTCACCAGTTAGGTCATTCTGCAGATCTTAAGACATACTTAAGATTTTCTGAGTGATTGTGCAAGGCATGAGAAAGATCTGTGACTAAGCATGTTCAAGATTGTCGAACATGCCAACAACAATAACATTCTTCTTGATTCCAGTTTGACCGTTACAACCTCTTTCCGTTCCATCTCAAATCTAGGAAGAGGTATCCATTGACTTCATTGGGGGACTTCCCAAGTCCCAAGACTTTGATGTGATCCTAGCGGTGGTGGACAGATTGTCAAAATATTCACATTACGTTTGCCCAAATCATCCGTTCACAGCTAAGTTGCTTCAACATTCATACAAAAGGCCGTACGATTACATGGGTTCCCCCATCAGCATTGTGTCAGATAGAGACAAAGTGGCAAGGTGTTCATGAGTATAATTAGGAGGGAAATGTTCAGACTTCAAGACACAAGCCTGCAGAGAAGCTTACCACCTAAGTTGGATGGGGACGTATTGAGACTTAAGGTGTTTTATAAATGGCGCTCCTAAAAGCTGGGCTAGGTGGTCACCTTGGGCAGAATTTCTGTTAGAATACAGCTGTGCATACTGCCACTAAATGTAACCAATACAAGTTGTTTAAGGAAGAGAGCCACCTACTCTATTGAGATCTGAACCTAACAGCACTAGTGTATCATCATTGGAGGAATAGTTAGTAGAGAGAGCTGCTGTAATAGATGAATTGAAAATTCAGTTACTAAGGGCTCAACAAAAAATGCAACAAAGATCAGGGTATGAAATAGAATCAAAATGCAACTGCAGCTGTCACAAAAAAAAAAAAAAAAAAAAAAAAAAA
>PYUH01000270.1:2821146-2855274 GCA_016808085.1 Suaeda aralocaspica
AAAAAAAAAAAAAAAAAAAAAAAGAGAGAGAGAGAGAGAGAGAGAAAGAGAGTGCAACTGCAAGAAACAGTCATAGAAGAGAAGGTGAACTATGAAGTTGGAGACAAAGGTACAGACAGAGATCAGCCATCCTTTTGGGCTAACAAGGTGAATGAAAAGCTTTTCCCTCACTTCTATGGTCCTTTTGAGATAACTCGAAAAGTGGGAAAGGTAGGATAAAAACTAGCTCTTCCTGAGTCATCCTGAATACACCCTGTATCCCATGTCTCTCAACTTCAGACTGCAATGAGGCAGCAGCACATCAGCCCAGAACTGCTCCCTACATTGCTCCTGACCTTGTAATGGAAGCTGAACCAGAGGACCTTTTAGGGGTGAGTCAGGTGAGATACATCGAAGATCGGCCAATTTTCTTATATTGTTAATTAGATAATTGGAGTTTGTGAACGTGGACAAGCCCAACAGTTCTCTTTTTTTATAATTTGAACGGAAAAGGTGTAAATGAAAAGTAAGTTCAGGGAAATGTTAAACTCATTGGAGGTGAGACATAAATGATAAAAACTGTGAAAGCATTAATCATCAATTGCATGCAATATCAAGTGCTTCTAATCAGTCTTTAGTAAGTAAGAATCTTACTTTTGAAAGAGGTTATCAAATAGCTGCTGGAGCTTGTTAGGGACAGTATACAGTTGGCCAAGATGCACCAAGCAACAAAAAAGTTCAGGGTTGGACGGGTATAGTCGAAATCCAGCCATCACGCACTGCAATACTTTCGAAAAAGCTACTTGTGGATGATGTTTTTGAAGCATTCTCAATTGATAGTTGAACAACAATTCAAGTTGATTGCTTTGGCTCTTTTTTTCTGCAGCCAAAATCAAGGGGACAGTCAATAATATCATTTGTGTGGAATCTTACAAATGCAATTAAAAATTCGAAATCTTAGCATTAAATAGACACGTGATAAGTTCATAATACAAAATATCCAATCTTCCACCATAAGCACCAACATTGCTCCATTAATAAGCAAGTGCTAAAGACGGAATATGACTTACTGACCCTAAGGTAGTCACTAAGTAAAATGTCATAGAATTAACAGCTCTTTGGTTCTCGAAGGTCCCAAAAAGAAATTCTATTGAGTATCACTGCATGGTAGTGCATCTTTTTCTAGAGGCAGCGTTGGTTATACTAAAGTTTAGCAAGTGCGTAAAAGATGGTGTAGTTTTATTGGATTTGGATGACATGGATTGCAGTGTAAGCTAGAATTTTAAATAAAATCATAAGCACAAAGAATTGTGTTCTACAAGTTGAACAGTCCCTCCAGGGCCTCAGCATAATCTTCGATTTCATTGGCAAACAAAGATCAGGGTAGGTTACTAGCATTTGAACTTAAAACCTCAACAACAGTAAGTCTAAATTAGGCATTCCCTTAAGACACATGGCGATCCATAACTACCACGAATAATAATTTGCCAAATTAAAGGAAGCAGCAACAATGTAAATCTGCACAGCTAAGAAGGCTAGAAGCAACAGAGAGTAAATGAGAGGTGCACAAGCCAAATGCAATCATGAAATAAAAATTCTGTACCAGGAAGCACCATGGAAAGAGCATCTGAAATGACTTCAGCTCCAGCAACCCAGCCAGCTGTCAGCTCTTCAAACAATGCAGCTGAACAAATGAGAGCAACGGAACTCTCATCTATACTATGTCGTGCCCATAATGACTTTATAGTATTTATCCGTTCTTTGAAACCCTGGTGTGCCCTAAGCAATTGTGTGCTTGAAGTACGTCCTTTAAATGGAGCATAAGTAATTCCACAACCTAAGCATGATAATATATGCAGAGCACGAAGAGTAGATTCTGCGTCAACACTACAACCATCAGCAAGTTCCATCTCTGAGTACCATAGGTAAAGTAATGGGGCAGTGATCAACTGAGTTTCCTGCTCAAAAAAATATTGACAACACTATGATAACTTCCACTTTGCTTTAAATTGCAGAAGCCTAAATAATTTTATGCTAGTTTCACTGAAGGACACAACAGATAAAGCTAATCATTCAGCAACTTCATGATAAAAAAGTTGTCAGCAGCTATTTTATATTTTTGGCAGCAAGTAAACCAATTTGAGTAATGAACAAATACGCAATAGAATACAGGCAATAACAGCAAAAAAAATAATAATACATAAATAATAGAATAAGTTTTCTTAGAAAGAATTGAAATAATGAAATAAAAAGATTTCACTTTGTTTCATAATGTCATGCATAGATAGGAATCAAGCGAAAGATTAAAATGAGCAACATACCATGGGCAACCCACTGACCGATGACAATGCCATGTCAAATACCTTTCTTGCGTGATCAAAATTTCTGTAAGCGGCCTCCCTCCGAGCATATACTCCACATAACAATACATCCTAATATGAAGGTAAAATCAGTACAATCAATATCTACCCGTTCAGCAAAAGACAAACATATTATACGTACCATTTTGCATAAACTAGCAAGAGTTTGCCAAGTATAATCTCTTCTAAAAATTAAAATACCTGTCTGTCACTTTTCAGGAGTTGCTTTGCCAAAGCTTGAGAAGGTGTTGCATTTTGTAACGTGGTGGCTGCCACGAAAGACTGCTCTTCAGTAATAAGAATAGCCTCTTCTATCTTGTAATTTCGAGGAAAGACTCGTAAAAATAGGAGAGAAGCATTGCGTAGAAATTTCATAATCTCTGTTCTAACAATATTCTCAGAACGAGGCAGCAGAAATTCCATACTAAGATTTACTGAGCTGGTTTCCGATATTTTAGCACCATTTATACTTCCAACATATTGTAGAATAGATTTTGGCAGCATTTCTAAACCCAACATTTTCTCATCCCAACATGACGAATTTGTACCAAACCTGAAAGAATGAAAGGCTGAAAGTAAGCAAAATCATACATAACCAATGACATAGAATGACAACTGAAATCCAGAAAACATGAAAATGAGACCCAGGTCTACAGTCTTTGTCCCTTAAGGTTTCTACGTTCACCATTTTGGGATGTCTGAAACTTCATTGTGTTTCAAGTAATCTTTTACTTTCATCACCACATCAGCCCTCCATTGGATCCAAAACCCCCCACACTCACTTTTTTGCCACATTTACAGCTATGCTTAATTTTTGTGCCAGGGGCTAAGGGAATACAAACTCATAACAGCATCCATGATCGTGATAAATAGTTGAGACCCAACCTCCAATTTCACACACATAATTGCATTTTTTAAAGAGGAAATAACGGCACTTTCTGATTTTGTACTAGATCATGTGTTGCCCATGCATTAAAAATTAAAATGCTAAACTCATTTCGGTAACCCATGATCCTGGTAACTTTGCAGAAACCCAATAACACATCCTCCCCATACCGCCTAAAGTTTGAGCCCACGGTGTTATGGTAATTGTCAATAGTTTCATGAAAAAGGAGTAAAAAAAACCAATGTCAATCATGCATACAACGTAATTAATTTTTGGGTATGAGTTTACCAAAGGTAGAAAGACGGTTTCAGCTAAGAAAATGTTAAAGAAGAAGAAAAAGACACATTAATTTGGGCCTCATTAGTTATCTGTTTAAAGACCACTAAACTTATAGAGAGAAACAACAGGCATCCAACTATCAAATTTTCTGGAAGTGCAGTCACCAAACACCCTAACAAAAACAAACTGATGTACCTAAAGAGGAAAACAACAGGCATCCAACTATCAAATTTGCTCGATGAGAAGTCATGAAACACCCTAACAAAAGGTAACTACTATTCTAAAAATAATAAAGTAGAGGAACAGAGTAACAGACACAAGGAATTCAAAGTAGCCAGTGAGTCCTTTGCTTAAAAAGGGAGCATGGAGGTTTATAAATCGAAACACTAGGCAATGATTCCAGTGTATTGGCATCTGTCCTGGTTTTGAGGTCTAAGAGAATTTGGCGCTAAACAGGAAAAATTCGAGAGAGAGAATTTTGCAAATGACTCTTACAACTCCTATTATTGGTTCATATCTAGCCCACCCCAAATTATTTTGGTAAGGCTTTGTTGTTGTTATTGTTGATGCCGTAAAGTGTGCTTCCAGCCTGCCAGAAAACGACAATAAGGCAGAATGGATGCTTCAAGATGGTAGTTTAGATCATAGGGTTTGCTTCAGGTCTACACTCAACTACTTAAATCCATATTTCTTCTGTTTTTATGTTTTCGGCAAAGAAATGCATGCAGCAAATATTTCATATGCCACCCTGTAAATCATTTAAGTGACATACTTCCAAGCTTCTTAATCAAAACAAGGAAGTCACCCAACTTTTTTACTGAGCATAATAACCAGTAAGAAGTCACTATTTCTCCATCACTAACAAGGAAGAAACAACCAAGCTAACCCAAAGCTACATCTATACCTAATAATCAAAACAATAACCTAGTGCTTCTTTTGCCCACCCAAACTCACATCTTAACAAGCTCTGTCATACTACTCTTTTCAACAAAGCTTCTGCAGTACTATACTCACTTATCACTTGGTGAAAGACAGCGGTACAACAGTAAATATTATTTTTAAGTGTTCTTATCTCCTCTTTTTTATTCATTTATCTCTTTAAGAAAAATCTCTCCATTCTCACATTCTCCTTGGATTATCTGCTCACTTTCTACAGTACATTATGCATACCAGTGTAATCATCTTACCTTTATTGAAACTATTTGATGGATGTGATTTTACTCATTGAATATAAGTTGAATTATTTTTGACTCTTTAAATGTTCAATCTTATTACACAATAAAAATGATAAATTACACCTTATCTCTTTATCTTCGAGGTCATTTGGAATTTCACTTGATACAGTGAAATTCAAAGTCAATCATGTTATTGAACTGGTATTTATCAATCAATCAAAACCTGATGACATGGATTGGTATTTATAAAATTAAAAAACAAAGAAGTTAAATAATTAAATAATTCATTTTTGTTAAGGTAAATAAATGAGAGTGTTTATCTTTTTTTCTTTTTGGCAATAAGAAAGTGTTCATCTTTAACTGTACTATCTTTATTCTATCAATGAGTAAGCATTTTTCATTTAATTCATGAAATCTTTTTAATCATTTTTGAAATATTCGACAATGCAATCACATATTACACGGTGAAAATCTTTCGTCGATAAATTAGTAAATTCTCCTATTTCTCACTTAATATTGTTTTTCACATCTTTCACTTCAACACTTTATGATGTAATTTACACTTTAGTGTTGTTTAGTGCACTTTGCTCATAAATATTGTTGTTTTAGCCAATTTAACCTTAGAAATAATATGACTTCTTTATTAGTTTAGCTTTTCACGATAGAACGAATAAAATCACTGTATAATTTAACTTATTTAAATTGTACAATATAAATTAGCTTTCAATTCAAATTTTCATAAATTAGAATGTTTAATCCATGCAACGAACGAGAGTTAATCTAGTTAATGAATATAATCAAGTATCTAGCAATGAACTGCACACCAATACTGACCAATGAGATACCTCCCCACCAAAGAAATCAATGAACTGCAAAACAAGTGATAAACGAGCATCGGCAGAGCTTAATGAAAAAAGATAGTCGCTAACATCCTCGAACAAAATGACTCTAGAAAGTTGTTCCTGTTCTTCTTCCATCACATGCTTGCTATGAGAAACACCTGCATTGTTGATAAAATTCACTTAGAAGCCACTTAATGTATGAAAGTGCCAATAGGCAAGTATTACTGAACCCATGAAGACAACAAAGCTTACATTCAGAATTTTATAAAATCAAATATCAAGAATATTGGTAGAGACGTTAAGAAATGAGACACTTAATTGCAGTTAATGATGATATTTCAAAATATGGCAACTTCAAATTTTTTATTTTCCACTAGAAAGTCTTAACCTTTGCACGGCCCCCAATTTAATTTGATTTTTTAATTTTGTAGCCTAATTGGACTTTAGAAGAAAGATAAATAAAAATAAATAAATAAAATAAATAAAAGACGAGAGAATGAAGATTTGAAAAAATTATTATCTGTAAACATAGCAGTGTGATATATTAGCATACCAACAGTCAAATAGAAAAGAATTGTTTGCTTCTGTATTCACCTATCGAGTATAAAGAGGGCAGCAAAAGTTTTTTAGGGAGATTGAGGCCCATAATACATCAAGAGGTAATGGACATCCAAGTCTTCTTTATAATGTTGTTTGCCAGCCCCACATTATAGTTAGAAAGATTATCGTGGCTGAAATAAAAGAATTGGTCATAATTCAATAAATATTATATATCTACTTGTTCAAATACGGCGAATAGAACAGAGACGATAATATGTGGCTGGAAAGTTATTTCCAAGTGTTATCGAACCATTATAAGTGCATTGAACATATCCTATTTTCAAGATCACAACTCCACTACTTTATGACTTTTGTATCTTGTGTATCAACTAAACTATCAATTATGTCTACAAACATAAGTTCAGATTAGCTCCTACTGTCCTGCATACAGAAGAGTTAATATTACAAATCAATCTATACCTTAAGGGGCCTGTTTGGTTGGAGAAGGGGAAAAATAATCACTTTGGGAATGGGAATGAAGAAGAATGGAAAGGTAACACCTTAGATTTAGTTAGTTGTTTGTTTTGAATAGGAATGAGAATGAGGCCATCACACCCCCATTACCCAATCCTAGTCCCAACCACCAAACCAACAAGCCATCCTCAATAATTCCATTGCCGGCAACCCACCTACCTACCCTCTCCGGCAACCCCCCTCCTCTTGCCGGAAGCCCCCCACCCCTTCCTAAAAACAACCCACCCTCCACTACCCCCAAAATCCCCTATACCACCCTTCACCCCCCTCACCCTTTGTTACCCAACAATCCACCTAATTGGATTTCTAGGGTTTCGAAAACCACCTCAATTGGATTTTCTAAAGTTTTTCGAAGCGCGGGTTGTTGGGTGGCGAAGGATGACAGAGTGGTGAGCGAGTGGTACGCGAGTGCTTTGGGGGTGGTGTGTGCGGATTTGGAGTGGTGCGAGTGGTGTGTGAGTGGACGGGAAGTGGTGGGTCGCCGATTAGTAGAGATGGTGAAGATTAGGTGGTGGGCGCTAAGACTGGGTTGTTGTGTGGTGGTTGGGTGGAAGTTGGGAGAAGGGAATGGAAAAGATTGGGTTTTGGTGTGCGTGTGAGTGTGTTGGGGGGAGGGGGAGAGTGGGAATGGGAAAATATGGTAAACAAACACAGTCATCCCATGAGAAGGAAGAGTAAAATCACAGTGCTTTTGTCCCAAGGGGGTGTTTGTTTTGAGGGATAAAAGGGAGGAATAGGAATAAGGGGGGAGTAATGTTTGTTTTGAGGGTGGGGATTAGAAGAGGGATGGGGATAGGAATAGGGAATTGAATGTAAATGTACCATATTACCCTAAATGTATGAAAAGAGTTAAATACAATGAAGAGTTTACAAGGGTACTTTAGTAGTTTTAGCACTTGTCCCATCTTTATTTCCTATCTATACCAAACACGGGATAATACTTATTTAATCCATATCCCACCCACTAATTCCCTATCCTTATCCTTCCTTCTTATCCCTTTTTCTCCCATCCCTCATACCAAACACCTTGTAATTTTAAATACCTTTTTTTATCTTGCTCCGCACTGCAGAAAATCTAGCTTTTGCACTCTCTCACATTCAAATAAAAGGTATCCCATGAACTCCTATCATATATTAACTCCATTTAGAAATATCCTAGTAATTTCTACGGCTCATATCAGAACTGCTCCTTGTTATTCTTTCCTCCCTTCAAAGTTCAAACCAACTTCATGATTTTCTCCCAAACTTGAAACGCAAAGGCTTAAAATGGTCTTTTGGCAGCATAGGGAGAAACCACAAAAGGGGAGCCCTAAACAATGGGTTAATATAATATCCATTTTACTCTTTTAAACCAAGCATGGAGTATCATACACATGACTAAGCATCACCAGAAGTTTCCACGGCTGCAGTAATAACAACCACCACCATGATTCTTTTTCATGACTTCTACTTTTATGGGATATATATATAGCAAAAGGGTTGAAACCAGTAACAGAATTGTGTAGCCCTGTTACCTTACTAAGACACAAGTAAAACAACAAACATTATTCAAAAGAGAAAACAAAAAACTTAAACATGGGTAGAGAAGATAAGCACCAGAGGCTAGACGAACAGGCATCCATTGATCATGATCTCGTGATAATTCCTCTTCTGACCACCTGAGCCATGTTTTTGTATCATGAACCTCTCTGCTAGCCTCCGCATCAACATCAATGCCTAGCATTCTCAACAGAGAAGCATCATTCTCATCTTGCTTCACATCTTGTTCTTCTACCTTCTCCATAACAACATCAGTAATCACATCTTCCTCTAAATTAGAGAAATTTTCCTTGTCTTTAAAAACTGGGGCAAACCATCCAGTCCAACCACCTTGTTCGTCTTCCTTTACAGACATTTCTTGCATAAGATTCTGCCTGGTTTCTTCTTCTTTTTCCAGCCAGGAGGACCAACCAACAGCACCATCTTCTCCAATTCTTGCGCAATTGCTATTCCAGAAATGCTCAAACAAACGTTTTTTGCTCAGCTCCATCAGCTGTAAAGGAGGACAAAACAAGCTATATTCTATTTCAGCCTGCAATAATGCAGTTGCTAACTCATGATAGCCTGCCTGCCACTCAAATCTACACAGACAGAAAAATATATCAACAATGCCTAATTCAAGATCAGTATCCACAGTATCTGGAGAAGGCTGTGGTGCAGTAGGATGAACCTGCACATAAAAGAGAATTTTCAATGTTAGAGTAAGACGGAAGATATAATTATGTGGTTGTAGTCAAACACAATTTTAAAATGTTGGGAAGCAGAATCAAGTAGATGCACACAGCAAACACGCTAAACATGCAGAAAACAGAGCTCAAGACGGAAAACATAAATATAAAGGACAAGAAAGAGGGATAATAGAAGCTCATCATACGAACCTTCCCTCTTGCAAAATCTAGCTTTCTCCCCAATATAACAGCTATTTTTTGAAAAGAAAAGAAGGATGATAGTTGAGGTCATTCACTGCATAGACTCTTAAAGAATTGAAATAGAATGTAAGTGATATGAGATGTTACTCCAATAATCGAGTATGCAATCACATATCAACACAAACTGAGGTGTCAGTTCTCAACAATCAAATTTTACAAGATCTAAACGAAATTGAACAGAATAAGGAGGCAATCAGGCATTGAAGGATAGTAACTAAGGCATTCTCTTTGAAGATCACCAACACCAAAAGCAAATCAACAACTTAGAAGAATTATTTATTAAAAAATAATAAATAAATTAAAAGACTATCATTAATAATTAACAATACCCCACAATAAAAATAACTGTGAGTTCACTACGTATAAACAAAGACTATCATTAATAATTAACGCTTGTAATTTCCATTTTGCAATAGCATTTAGAATATAAATTTACAATTTTTTACCAAACATATTGCTTTCATTGAATGTTAAAGTAAGATCCTTTGTTTCGAAGAAGGAAAACAAGTGAAAAGGAACCGGAAAATCGGAACAATTATTAGAATTTGACTCTTTCTTACTAAACTGCATGCTTCCAAATATACTTTATTTTAAAAATTAGGAGCAATGCACAAACTCTTATCCTAATGTTCTATGTTAATAAATATCGCAATATTTTGCAATGGTTTTAAATCCATGTATTTTGAATTTGTCTACGCTTAACTATCCATGTCCTACTTTTAAAACTAGCACAGTTGCACAGGGCCCCCGCATTGTCTGAGACAACACTGGTGAAAATCATGGTGTAAATATCACTAGAATTCGTTAAATACAAGTCAGCTCTTTCATATCTTGTAGTAAAACCTTAGTGTTATATCACGACTATCAGACATATCAAGAAGTACTAGCAAGATTAAACTTAACAAACCCCGTCCCTCACGAACTTTATATACCTAGTGGGTCATTGATGCATTAAGGCCTCTTGTGGCAAAACAAAACATAAGAAAACAAAATTGAAGCACAATTATGCAAATATATTATACAAACAAAAAACAAGAAATAATTTAAAACAAGAAAATGCAACACAGCACAGCAGAACATCCACATGGAGACACAAAGTGAATGTAAGAACCTGCCTAAATCTCTTGCTACATGCAGCATAGAGAGCTTGAATGGCATGAGCATACATTTTTCGAAGCTCGGATGCTTTAAAAGTAGAGAAATCCTCCTGAACAACCCGCAAAAACTCTCGCCACAACTTGACACTCCCTGAATGTTGCATCAATACCTTCTCCCATCTACCAATAAGAATATCAGCACTATCCCTGCTGTGATACGCTTTTAAAAGGGAAAGCAACAAATCTTCATTTTTTGGGTTCAGATCAGCTGCCTTCTGTAATATACTAATTTTCTTCTCAAGAATCTGCAAGCGTGCGCCTTTCTGGGGTTGCTTCTGAGCTATTTTATCTTGAAACTCAGCAAAATCCAGCCATACCCTAATGTTATGAGGGTGCTCTCTAGTCATTTGATTGAATTCTCTTGTTTTCCGTAGTAGCTCATCTTCCCAGGACTCCACAATCGCAGAAGCTCTTGGAAACAAATTACCATCACCGTCTTCATCTGATAATGGGATGAAATCACCACATGAAACTTGGGCATGCTTTCCAGGGCAAAAAATGCGAATGCGTTTGAAATTCCTATGATATTCTAGAACTAAATTTTTGGCAGACCAATAACGCCCACTAGATTTTAGCTTTGCATCCAATTCGTTTTCATCAACCTCTTCATTTGCTATCATACCCCTACCACTCAATCGAGAATACCTTTTACGGTCAATTTCTGAACTTTTTGAAACATCATGAAGCCTATATCGCCCAATATCCATCCTGTCGCAATGATAATAATACAAGAAAATCAGTGGGCAAACTAAATAATAGATGCACGTCATGATACACTGCTTATATTACCTTGAGTCAAAATCAATCGTAATCCTTAGAATCAAAGGTACACCGTAATAATAACCCTTTGTAAAGGTGATGTGTATTTCATAGCATCATAACTAAATAATAGATGCACTTCATGATACACAGCTTATATTACCTTGAGTAAAAAACAATCGACACATTGATTCCCATTTACAAATCCTTAGAATCAAAGTTACACCGTAATAATAACCCTTTGTAAAGGTGATGCGTATTTCATAGCATTATTTTAATTCTTGCAATAAGGATTTTAGCCTATGGGTTTTTTCTTATCTCAATTGAGGGGATTTTCCTATATTTGACTTAGTTATTAGGATAATATATTAGTAAAATTGTTGTTAGGATATTTTCTTAAGTTAGTTAGTAGGGTTTTAGTTGGTAATAAACATAATAAAACTTCCTTGTTGCACAAGGAATAGTGCTAGATTTTTTTTCCTAGGTTGTTAGGGTTATCTAAATTAGTTAGGATGTGTTAGTTAGTTTTCTAGGTTGACTAAAATTAATTATAAATATTCATGCTTTTCTTCAATAAAATTCAAACTATGAGTTTTGAGTGTTAATTTCTAGTTGTAGGTAAGAAGTTTGTTATTACTCTATTATACACGTTCATCCCATAATTCGTCCATCCTTCAAACATTCATATATACACAAATAAGAACCCTAAACTAACGTGAGTTTTGAGAGTTATAGTTAAAGTTATACCCTAAAAATTCACATCAATTGGCACCCACCTTGCATATCACATCGTGTTATCATGGATAGATTTACTATGGAAGGATTAGAAGAAGTACATACGAGGATGAAGGCACAAGTTCGAATAGAGGTAAAAACATAATTAGATGCTATTTATGATCATGAAATAAAACGATTGCAAACTCGATTGATCGGTTTTACTGTAAGGAGGGGAAAGGATTCGATCATGGTAGTGGTTGATCGTTTTTCATATATGGCAAACGTTATTCAGTGTCACAAACTCACAAGAATGATGACACGTTGAACGTGGCTTGTTTATACTTCTAGAGAGGTTGTTCGTTTACATAAGTTTCAAATACTATAGTTTTTGAAGATGATAGCAAGTTTCTAAGTTACATTTGGGGGACGTTGTGGAGGCTTATGGGTACTAAGTTAGTGTTTAGTACTTCTCACCATCAACAAACAAATCGGCAACCAAGGCCACTATAGCACTAACAAGACATTGGGTCCGTTTATAAGAGTTCTAGTGAGTACATCCAACAAGGATTGGGACTCTAAGCTATGTCATGCTAATTTTGCTTACAAGAGAACTCCTACTCCTATTTCTGCTAATAAGCATCCTCCTTCTTCAAAGTAACCCTTATGTTCCAATTGATTTTATTGCTTTGCCCAAGGATTCTTATGTACAATGGTGAAAACTCACAAGGAAGTCTAGTAACAATGATGAGGAAACCCAACCTCTTTGCTGTAGGAGACTTGGTATGGGTTCATTTGAGGAGGAGAAAATACAAATTGATGGTCAGTTTAAAGTCTTTCAGTGCTTGATGATAATTCGACAAGGAGATACTTCTAAGTGCTAGTCCAACATTTGAGATAAGTTTTTTTCATGGTCCTTTTATTCGTGCCCATGCATCACTTATGGCACACTTTGTTCCTGTGCGTAATTTTCTTGTTTTGCCTAGTTTTGAAGCTTGCACCTGGAGGTGCCCGCTTGGTGATATGTGTGATGTGTTTGTTGAGCTTCTAGGACTTTTTTACATGCTTCTTTTCAAGTTGCTTCAATCATGATCATAAAGGAAGACTTGGTGATGATGCACATAGATGACTTAGGAGTTTTAGTAAATGTGTCTCTTGGGAGTTTTGACTACATGTATTCAAATCAACTAACAAGTTTTAAGAGTGATACTTCTAGGAAATTAATAGCAATATCAAAGGTTAGCACTACTAAGAATTATTCTTCATCGTCTAAATGTAAACGTTTGATGTCTAAGAATCCTCTTCTTTTTCACTCGTTTTCTCTCCTAAACCCTAGCCTCCATTATTAAATCCCATAGGGGCGGTTACATCAACGATTCTCTTACTTAAGGTATCCCTCCTTAGTATCAAGTTCCTCAACACAACTAAATCAAATAAAACCAAAGAATTCACACATAAATACACAAGAGGAAGGAAACTAATTCCTATAATTCCGCTAATCGCATCTATAAGTTCCTTCATAAACAACCAAATTATGCAACTACACCTAAAATTCTAAAATCCATATCAACCAAACCAAATAAATTCAAACAATTCAGAAACAACAGCATACAATAAAATTGACAAAAAAAAAAAAATACCTATACAAGCAACCGAAAGCAAGATTATCAAGATCGCCACGACAATCAACATAATAATCCTTACTGTAATTATTAGGTTTAACATCAGAATTAGCCCAAGCACGAACACCAGACTTTCGAGCACCATACTTAAACTCCTCATCAATTTTCACTTTCTCTCGTTTCCGCTTCTTCTTACTGTTTACCTTCTTCTTCCTCCTCTCTTTCGGCTCATCGTCGTCGGACGATTCGAGAAGCTCATAGGAAGGATTCGCAGTAGATTTTTGAGTTTGTTCGTATTTTCCTTCGTCTTCTTGTTCAACATCATTGTTGGAATTGAAGGTAGAAATGGCGGTGTTGATGATGGAAAGATTGGTGTTGAAGCTGGAACTAGATAGCCATTGAGGAGTAGAAGAAGTGGAAGTGGAAGTGGTGATAATGGTGGTTTCGGAGTTTATGGGGAATAAAGATGAGGGTGTTGTCGTGTTTTGTGAGGATGATGATGGTGGTGTTTCCGCCATTTTTGTGCTGCTGTGAATTGATGATGTAGTTCCATGGAATGATATAGTGTCGTTTTTAGGTTTCATTTTTTTTTTTTTTTTGGGGGGGGGGGGGGGGGGGGCTGTCACAAATCGCTTGATTTTTGGGCTTGAATTGACAACAGTACCCTTAACTTTGTTACTCCCATGCCACACTTGCCACTGCTCGCGCTACTAGAGGTGTGCACATTCTAGCTAGACTTGGATTTGGATTAGGCATGTCTCGACTACATCTAAATTTGAAGATTCTAGTCTGCCCTTTGTTTTATAATATTCGATTGCAAATAGTATATAAACTCGAGTGCGTATATAGTTATGTGCACCTTCTTTTAGATTGATGCATATTTAGAGTTTCAAAATTAACATTATATTTTTATGAAATGAACATTATGAAGTTTGCTTTTAAGTAATGAATATTAATATTCTTTTAATAAATCAATATTTTGGTTTACAAGCACACTAGTATATGGTCCGATGTTGCCCCAAGTCATAATGTACTTTACAATGGTTTGATTTAGCATGTATAATTCTTTGCATGTAAGCACAAATTTTAAATGTTAGTGTTGTTTTATTAGGTGCGGTTTACGCATATCAATCTTATTGTTCTTAAAACTAGTGAGAGAAATAAAGAGAAAACAAAGAATACCTAGCATGCTAATACAAACCGAAAAACGAAAGCCTAAAACATGAAAACTATGCATAAGAAAAATTAAAGGCCAAAAATCTATGAAAACAAACTCATGTAATCATGCTAACTATTTCGAGGATTGAAAAACATGAATTATGTAAAAAGAAACGCAAGCAACAAACTTATAACAAAGTATTTACGACAACATTTTGGAAGCTACAACGAGCATGAAATGCTGAAGGAGCTCATAAATTTACCATGGTTGTGCGTTTTTCACTACTTTAGAAGCACCCACGAGAAATCTTGGGCCTTGGAACCACTTGGAGCACCCAAAACGAAGTTAGGAAATGAGGTGGTCTAGTTTTTGTTCTTGAAACTGACTTCTAGAATGAAAATGGTTTTTCAAAAAATGTGTTTAGAACCTAGCTACGGTTAACACAATGTTGATATATGTTTCAAGAAGATCGTGCTACAAAATTGGAGGTAGATTCGAAGTAGGGAGGGAGATTTGAGTGTTTGAGTAAGCATTGGTTAGGATGGATTTAGAGAGCAAAAGAGTAGGCTTTGTGCATAAGTATTGCCGGAGATCATATGTGCCACCGCGTAGACCCCCCCCCCCCCCCCCCCCNCCCCCCCCCCCCCCCCGATTGTGGGTTAGTGGTGTAAACTGGTCAAAGCTGCACCATGGCACAAGGGTTGTCATGCATTATGGCACGGGAGACTAGTAGTTTTGGATAACCATCATTCCTACTCTATATCGCTAAAAATTAGTTTTTATTTGATTTATTTGTTTTAATTATTTTGTGTATGTTTAGATCTAAAATTCATCTATAGATACATACAGATATGAGTTATTATTAATGAACTAATTTTTACTAAAAAAAAAAAAAGAAAAACTGCGTTATAATGGCAGAATTGAAAATCACAAATTAAATGCAACATTTTATTGATTGATTAAAAATAAGCAGCAAAACAACATTAAAAATAAGAACACATATACATGACACTATAATAGCGCATGCATACATTATTGTACACAATAACCATAAATAGCAACGGGGTAACTCCAAGATATATATTGGAGATGTAAGGATGGATGGGAGCTATATATATATATATCATATATGGATGGTGATTCAATACTAGCTCACACTATATATATATATATATATATATATATGTTGCACTTTATATTATTATTATTATTATTATTATTAGTTGCATTTTCCATTGAAACTACCATTACAGGTAAGGCCAGGGCAACACTTATGAAGGAGACCACAAGAATCCCCTTTGCCAGGACACCAAGTGCAATATTCACCACCTGGTAAAAGTGGTGATCCGTTATATTTACAAACGGAGCCTGTACAACATTCGTTGGGTTTCCGAGTATTACAGTGTTGGCCAGACGGTATACAACTCAACAGAATATTTTGGTCCTGCATAAGCCGATGATCACCTCCTCCATCACTAACTTCTAATCCGCGAAGTAGGATGTTAGAAGCCCATATCAGCTGTTGTTGCTGTTCCGGTGTCAGCTCAGAAAGCTCGTTCAGTACATCTGCACAAGTGCCTACCATTACATCAGTAATTGCAATGGCAACTATCAGCAGTGTTACCACTCTACGTATTCCCATCCTCACTTTTATTAATTATGTAAGCTAATTAATTAAGATTGTTTGTATTGAAAAGAAGAACAAGTAGTAATCCTCCTTTTATAGCCAACTTACCCATCTATATTATTGATGTGCATTATTATAAATAGGGTATAGGTAGGGACTTTTAATTTTTTACAATAATTTTAATCCTCTTTTTTTTTTTTTTTTTTTAATTATTCATGTCGGATGTTTTGCTTATTGTTTATAATAATTATATTTAGTACAAAATCAATCAAGAGCATTGGATGGATGGATGGATGGATGGAATTAATCCTCCTTCTCATAGTAATCCTTTACTATGGGAGTAGACGCTTAGTTTCATCCTCACATGGAATTCAATTAAAGAATTGAAGGAGATCAAATCCAATACAAACAAAAATTAAAAAAAAAAGTACACATTTCCTAATAATTATTGTGTATGTCATGTAGAAATAAGATAACTTCATGCAGGAATAGTAAAATTACATGTAAGCTAAGTTTAAGACTAATTCATAAATTTTACTTATGGAGATTTTCGGATTAAATTAAACGAAATTAATAAAATAAAAAGGTTTAAAACTATAATTAAGTAAAACTAATTCATCTTATTTCTTGTGCTACGTCTTGATTATATACCAAGTTGTATAAGCGTATACCGTTCAATATATAGTTTAAACCAAGCCCAAATCAATTAACCCATATAACATAGCACTACTACATATACTACTTTCGTTTCTTATTAATTAATTACAACAATTTGGTATTATTTGTGACATATAAAAAATACAAGTGTTGCAATTAATAAAAAACGGATGTAGTATATAATTAGTAAAACTTTTCTCAATCTTTCAACGTGTGATATGATGGTTTCCTTTCATAAGTTAATAATTAGTTAAAGCAAATTTTACATACCATTAAGTATATAATTTTAGACAAGTGGTTCAAGTAGATTTTAGATTTGGTAGCTTGTATGACCCAATACCTTCTCTTATGTATATATAAGATAATTCCATGCATAAATAATATAGTTTAAAATTAATGTGACCTCGAGTATAAATAAAACTAAATAAAATAAGATAATGCAATCTAAAAATACAACAAAATTCTTTTGATATAATCTTGTTGTATTGTAACATATGGTATGTACAACTAGTTTAACCCAATTTTTTCTGTTAAAAATATATGAAGTATTTATGATCGATCATTTCGCTAAATACCCTTTGACATATTGCAAGATTTATATTAAAAATCATATGGTTAGGAAAATTCACTCGTAGCTGATATCCTATCTGATAGAGTATATAAACTATTTTTTAACCTCAACTATCAGTTTAGGCTTTGTAAACCCTATCTTCAATTGATGAAAGGTCCATATCATCACTAGGCATCTTTTTCTGCCTGTACTCATTGAGCCATTTAGTAATCTGGCGTTGCTTTTTCTCAAGATCTCTCCTCGACTCTTCAACTTTATTTTGCCCTCTGTATTAAGAACAACATCAAAATTATATATTGGACTCTTCAAGTAACTCAAGGTGATCAACGCTAACGTGATTTCAAGATCATGAGTTTGAATTTCATCCACCCTCAATTTTTAATAGAATATTAATTAGCTTTGGATATGAGAGCCTGGAAGGGCCAATGATGTATACACATTTTAAGTCCTAACGGATAAGATCGAATATCTGAATATGTGATAAAATATATATAACTAATATTCTTGGACATCAACCATTAGCTTAGCTTTCGTCGTATTAATCATTCAAGCTTGAATTGCATAAATAGCCCAAGATTACACTTGTTGGAAGCATCATGCCTCAATTTTCAACGCTCACTGGCGATTTGGTATTTGTCTAGCTGTCTTTGAGTTGTTGCATAATAGTATACAATTATTCTGATTAAACCCAAAACACATGCATCACACCATATAGATTAATTATTCATTAATTTCAATAATTAACTTTGAATGAATGACCGGTATCTTTTACTCCGTACCATATATATTTTCTGGATCTTCAACTCTAGAATGACTAGTTTAATAATATTACTACCTTTATTACCGATTTATGAATAATATGATATAAAGTAAAGAGGAAAAATGTTTAATTAATTATTGTATTTTATGGATAACAAAAAAATTTGTGAATGATAGTTTTATAATATTTTTTTCGTGAAAATCATAAACTAATAAATACATATATATATATATATATATATATGAAACAAAAAAAAAACAACGATGATTAATGTTTTAGAAATATATTATGAACACACTAATAATATTATGAGCAAAATATAATCAAGTATAAAATAACATAACACAATTAAGACACATCAATAATATTATCAACAAAATAAATCCAAATACAAAATAATGATAAAATTATGAATAAATATATTACAAGGCATATATGAAGAAAAAAATTATTATAAACAAATAATATTAGGAACAAAGAAATTAGAAAAATAAAAGAAGAGTTGAACTTAACTGAACCGAATGGAGCTGAATTAGACTGAACTGATTGGAGCTGATCAACTGAAGTGAATTGTTTTTAAGCTGAAGTAAACAAACCTTTAGTAAGTATGAAGTATACTCCTTAGTCCTTACTAGTAGCGATGTCAATAAGCGGATACACCCGTGAACAGGTCATGAACAAGCTTGGTCAAAGAACGTATATAAATAAATAAACAAGTATGAACAGAATTTCCAAGTTCGATTAATAAACGAGCTTTACTCGAACAACGAACTTATTATTCGGCTCGTTAAGGCTAGCGAACAACTCGTTCATAGCTTATTTATAAGCTCAGTCATAGCCCGTTTATAGCTTGTTTATAGCTCATTAAAGCACAATTTTTGTAAATTGATTACAAATATAAATTAATTGTATTATATTTTATTCATTCTATCTAAATTTAATTATTTGAATAAGTTCACTTTTTTTTTATGCAAAGCAGGAAGGTTAAAAATTAGGACAAAAGACTAATACAAAGTTTATGGAGGAATTTCCTCCTAATACAAGTTCAGAATCTCAGCTATAGACTGCTCTAACATCATAGTATTACCAAAGTTACTATACATCTTCCTACAGTGCTTGGCCAAACTATCAGCTAGCCTGTTAGTGCTTCTATGCTCATACTCAATCTTCACTTGGGGAAGAAGCTGCAATAGGTCCCTGCACGCAATGACAACACTATAGTGGTTATCTCTAGCATAAGAGTCATCATGAATCATTTGACAAGCTTTTAAGCAACCAGTAGTGATGATTGTTGAAGAATAGCATCCATGGTTTATGATCTTTAGACTTTCCCAAATGCTAAGAAGCTCAGCTGCCAAAGCATCTTGAGTGGCACACAATTTCATAAAGCCTTTTATCCATATGCCTTTTGAGTCTCTGAAGACACCTGCTATCCCAGCCGGTTTATCAAGGAAAGAAGCATCAACATTCACTTTGATAGCACTAGTAGGAGGAGGGCACCAAGAGAAGGGAATAGGAGAGGAGGGGGAGTGAGATTGGTTTTGACAGGTGAAGAGATACCAAGCTAAAGCTTGGGCCTTGCCAAAACAAGCATCAGGGTTATAGAATGTATTAGAGAAGATGGCGTCATTCCTTTGTGTCCAAAGGGACCAAAGAATACAAGGAAAAAGGTAGTGCCATGGAAGTTGATTAGGGGGAGAGTCCCTGGCCTTTAAATTGTTTGACAGCCAAGAACTGAAAGGATTATTATAGAATTCATCATTGGCATCAGGGAAGACAAGAGACCAAACCTCTCTAGCAATGGTACAGGATCTTAGAATATGATCATAATCCTCTATGGTGGTCAAACAATGGTAGCACATTTCAGAGGCAGTGATATGTCTTTTGTGGAGGGACTTACAATGGGGCAATCTATCTAGAGCAGCTAGCTAGCCAACAGAAGAATCTGATTTTTGGAACACAATGAACTCTCCAAATCCAGGACAAATCTGATCCCCCTCCCCTGTGGCATTGGACAACCTCAAAGGCAGCTAAGAAATTAAACTTGCCATCCACAGTGAATTTAGAATATCTATAATCACTCTGGTCTGGGAGTCCGAAACTAGCATTGCATGTTTGAAGGATGTGTGGGGGAAGAGGAAAGGAAGTAGAGTTCAAGAAACTCTGATTAGGCTGCAAACAATGTTGTACAAAAAGACAATCCTCACCCCTATTTAAGGGTCCATGAATTAGGGATCTCAAAGACCTACCCTCAATCCACTTATCATTCCATAGAGAAACCTTAGTACCATTTCCCACACCCCAACAAAGGCTTGAAAAATAAATGTTCCACACTTTACCCATTCCTCTCCAGGTGTGAGACCCACTATGGAAAGATCTAAGAATAAGGTTGTTGCTTAAGTATTTCTCTCTAAGAAATTTCATCCCTATATTCTCCTTTTGCTCAAAAAAATTCCACCAAAGCTTAATAAACTGAACTATATTTAGCTCCCTACTACACCTTATTCCTAGCCCACCCTTCTCTTTTGGCAGAGAAATGTGCTTCGAACCTACTAGATGTACGTAGCTTTTGCCTACTCTCTTTTTTCCCCCATAAGATGTCAGCCATAATCTTATTTAGCTCGTTTTTACAAGAGGCAGGGAACCACAAGAGTTGCATATAATAGGAAGGAATGGTGCTAATAGTGGAATAAGTTCACATTGCATTACAGTTTTCACTTTCATTAATGATTATATTTTTGGTTTTAATATATATTTTGTTGCTTAAATTTTGCAAAGAGATGATTAAAAAATATGTAGAAGATTCGTTTATTCATAACCCCGTTTACTTATAGTCTTGATTTGAGCTCGAGCTCGAAAAATAAACGAATTGAAATGAGCTGAGCTCGAACACTAAAAAATTTAAACGAGCCAATCTCGAACAACAATTTTGAAAGCTTGGATTGAGCTCAATTAATAGTTACCATACCTAGCTCGAACAAGCTACTACTCGGCTCAGCTCGACTCGTTGACATCCCTACTTACTACAAATAAACTTCGTATTACAACGAGCTGAGCTCGAACACTAAAAAATTTAAACGAGCCAACCTCGAACAACAATTTTGAAAGCTCGAGCTCAATTAATAGTTACCAAACGTAGCTCGAACAAGCTACTACTCGCCTCAGCTCGGCTCATTGACATCCCTACTTACTACAAATAAACTTCGTGTTATGTAGGTATATGACATAGCCGCAGTTTGGCTATTAGAAATCATTTGAGAGGGTTGGTGATTGTTGATTTGTTGGTGTAAAAAGTACTCATGATTCTAGCTCTATTCGTTTTTGCAGAAGCCTTGGCTCTTAGAGAAGGTATCAAGTGTGTTATTTCCTTTGGCATTGATCGTCTGTTAATTGAAGGTGACAAATTAGCAATAATTAATAGTATTCTAAAATGTGGCACCTCGCAACTCGCAAGTCCCATGGGCCAGGAAATCAATAACTTGATTTTAAATGACAAAATTGATCTAAGAAAACTGTAAAAGCGTAATCCATTGTTATAGGGAGGCAAACTAAGCAGCTAGGCAAACTAAGCAGCTGCTTTTTTTAGCTCATAAAGGTAATTTATATCCCAATATGACACTTTGGTTCACTCTTTGTGAATTTTCTCTTTCTCAAATCTTTTTTAAGGCTATTCACTAGCTACTTCAAAAATAGGATAAGAGATCATGTCAAAAATACATGTTATTATCAAAGTAGTTATTTTTCTTATAACTATAAACTCATACAAATAGTTATTTTGAGTGACTAACATCGATCCATTAGTATTAAACTAATTAATCCGTGCATCGCAGGTGCTATGTACTACTCCCTCTATTCCTAAATGTTTGATACATTTGGAATCTTAACACTATTTATAATATGAGAGAATCTTTCAAATTGCATTCGATATAAACCATAATATAGTTATATGGGGTGTTGTTTGGTTCGTCGTAATGCATACGTTATTAATATCCAACTATTATAATTTTTACATATACCCAACAAAGGATATTTAAGGTTAAACAAGTACATTGACATATGTGCAAGTTAAAGTGTATCAAACAAAAGGAACGAAGGGAGTAGTAACGTGCTGAGCAATAAGAAAAGAATAATGTTAACCTATCTAACAATTTTGGCGTCTCCACTCTCCAATTTAGCTTAGCTTCAATTATTCAGCTGTTTAACAACAGATTAAGATCCATGGCTCTAAACTGTTGTATTTATAATACTCACATAAATGCAACTTTATATCTTATTCATTAATTAATTGAAATAAGCAACCATTCAAATATTAATAGTAAGTAGTAACAAGACACACAATAGCGCATACATACATACATATATACATTATTATGCATAATTGTAAATTATTACAACTCCAAGATACATATATATAGGAGTTACACATAATTTCCACATATATATAGACTTTCCTTTGCATTTCATACTATTATAATTAATGGCATTTCCCATTGATATTCCCATCACAGCTAAGGCCAGGGCAGCACGAGTCTAGGAGACCACAAGAATCCCCTTTACTGGGGCACCATACGCACTTAGGGACCGGGAAGGCGGTCACATGACATCTAGAGCCTGGACAGCAATCCATGGATCCCCAAGGATCACAGGGTTGACCAGATGGTATACAACTCAGTTTATTATCGACCATATCCTTACCTCCATCGCTAACTCCTAATCCGCGAAGTAGAATGTTAGAAGTCCATAGCAGTTGTTGTTGTTGCTGCTGCTCAGTAAGCTCGTTTCGTGCAGCTGCACAGGTGCCTATCATTACATCAGTAATGGCAATGGCAACTATCAGCAGTGTAACCGCTCTACTTATTCCTGCAATGTTCTTCACCATCATCTTAGCCATTGTAAAGACTGCTTAAATTATTAGCTTGCAATGATATTTATTGTTATGTTTAATTACCTGTAAGCTAGATTGCTTGTGTAAAAAATGAAGTAGTTGTTCTCCTTTTATAGCCAGATTATCCATCCATGTTAGTCATAAAAACAAAAATTGTATAGATTTTGTATATGCATTATTATTCAAAAAGGTAGGGACAACAATTATTATAAGCTAATCAAGGACCATACTCTTTACTTTATATTCCTATTTCATATTGATCGGTATTTATGTTTGCTATGGCGGTCAGCTTTAAAATAATTACTGCAAGTTCATTAGTAAACAGGCCCTAACATTGTTCATTGGTTGAGGTTATAGCAATGTTAGGTTGCAAGCTAGTGGTTTAGAAAAATAATTACTCTTCTTATGTTTTACTAATTATTATTTGTTCGTATTATTATTATTTGCTCACAAAAAAATTATTATACCACATAAGTGGATTACCGTTCACAAAAGAAAAATTGGTTTTTATTTCATAAAATAGGAACTACCAATATCCTTTTTTTTGTTTAAAAATAATTAGTAGATTAATATCAAAATTATTACTATGTCATTACTCCTTTATTAAAATCATTAATAATTCGCAGTTAAAAATTAATAGTCATAGTCAATTCATAAAAATCATAGTAAAAAAATCAATAATTATAATTAAAAATCAATAATTAAATAATCAATACTTAAATACAATAATCCTTAATTAAAAATCATTAATCCATAATAAAAAATTTCAGTTCAGTTCAGCTCCAATTAGTTCAGCTCAGCTCAATTCAGTTCAGGTGTTTTCAGATGAAGTAAACATGCCCTTTTTTTTGTATTGGACATATTAAACTTCATCTTTTTGCTTGTATATTCGCACACACTTAATGTGGCCAAGCAAATCTCCCCCCTTTCTTCCACTTACCTAATTGATTTCTTCTCCTTGCACAATAATTTTGTGTGTCACAGTACAAATTTCCAATACCAAAGTTAGCTCCAAGGATTCGTAGATGCATGAATTTGATGATTTCCTGCAACAAATTATTTTTTTTGATGATATGATTTGATCCTCTCTTCTTCGGATCCACAACTTGGTCAACATCTACCACTGTGCACAACCCTTCTCCTCTTCCTCGTTTGGCACAACAACGCTATATTCTCCTCTGTGTAGATTTTGGCAGTTGATTTTCATCATCAACACACTATTGTTGCTGTTTTATTTGATCGAGGGTTACCTATCTTCTCCTTCAAACGTAGATTTGATCCAGTCAAAGCGTCCACTTTTCTCCTGCTTCGACTGCGGGGGTGTGATAGAGATAAAATATTTGATGAATATTCTATCCATAGATTTATGACGATAATATCTTATGTACAGTAGGATATATCTATAATATCATTAGGATAATATTTACGAAACTATATCCTTTGTTATTGTAACCCTATAAATATGATTAATGGAAATCACTCTAATCAATGGAGTTTACACAATCTTACGGTATAAATTAAGGAGAGACAAAATGGGCCAACTTAAAACAATAACATATCAATTGTGTAATAAATTAAGGACACTGATGCGTCACACAAGACACAAATAAAACTCACTCAAAAATTTAGAAACTAAAGTAGAAAAGTAAAACATATTTTTGGGTTTTTAATTTTATTTGGAAAACAATTAACTTTGATCTGGACTAACCATGACAGACTGACAGTCAAAGGATCTAGGGTCTATTTACTTCAGTTTATAATTAGTTCAATTCAGTTCAGTTTAGCTTCAATAATCAATTCAGTTTAGTTCAGTTCAGCTCAACTGTTTTCATCTAAAGTAAACAGGTCCTTAGAATACTCAAAAAACACACCACCTAAGTTTCTAATGTTCAGAGTTCACTCGGAAACACACTAGAAAATTGCATGGTTTTGGACTCACCAAAGAATTACACGAATTGTAGATGATTTAAAACAATGAAACTATGGGGCTATTCGTAGTACCTTAATTCTAGCTTCCCTAGGTAAATATGAGCTAATCCTAGATTTTTTAGATAATCCCTAAATCAATAGTAATATTCCTGATATTATCTAGGATTTTTTGTCCAAAATTACCTTTGTATTTTCACTTTTTGCTAAAAACTACCTTTGTTTTTAATCTTTGTCCCAAACTACCTTACTTTGCTATTTTTATTGCTGACTATTACCTTAATTAAAGTTCCTGTATTGACATTCGTTTTCAACCATCTAAAAAACACAATAGTTGCACATGACCTTTTGTGTAAATTGATTCAGTCATCTAGTATATATGGCTTAATGATATTCAATTGTTGTTAAAGCAATAGATTATTAGTTAGATATAGAGTTTAGGTTACTTTGATAATATGCATGGGTATCAAAATAGAGGAGAAAATGGTGAGATAAGTTAAAAAAAGGTGTGAAAAATAGATTGAAATATGTCACGTGTAAAAAAAAGTGATTTTTAGTTGCCTAAAATGGAAGGTCAAAGCCGGAATTTTTCTTTAGGTAGTGGTCAACTAATAAAATAGCAAAATAAGGTAGTTTTTTCACAAAAAGTAAAAACAAAGATCGTTTTTCACAAAAAGAAAAAACAACGCAAAAAATGGACAAAACGAAAGTAGTATTAGACAATAAATCCTATTATTATCTATTAAAACTAGGTAAACAAAAACAACAATTCTATCCAAATTTGGAAAAGCAAAATAACAATTTAGTACGGAGTAGCTCTCTAAAGAAATCTGTTGATTTTCATATACTATAAGACTAGATAGGACACAAATTCAAAGGATTTGTTCCTTCCAAATTCATACCTATCGAGCATTAATTCCACTAGTTTGTACATATCATTTATAATCTCATCATACACAAAAGTCATTTCTTATTAAAAAAAAGTATACTAAAAATGAAAAAAAACAAAAGTAAAGTTACGAGTATTATGTTACAATCCATAATAACAAAAGTTGCGAGTATTGCCATACGAAAGGTACTATTTTCACTTGTTCAATCCATTTACGATTCATATTATCTAGTTTTAGTTAAGTTTCGCGACTTAAATTGACAGCTTTATTATAGGGGACATCTCAATTATTAATATCATGTGCCACTACAATCTATGATGGGTGTGACAGAGTATATGGGTGATGTGTCGCCGTGTGTAGCGCCACATACGATTAAGTTCATAAAAAAAACATTAGTTTTATGTACTCCATATAATGATAAAAAGATATTTTACTTATATCTTATAATAGTTACTTGTTAGATAAATAGTTACTTGTTAGATATTTGATTTCTTTGATGGAGGAGAAAGATAATTTTCTTTACATTTTCTTAAAAAAAAAATATGATAATCTTATTATTCATTAGAAGGATTCAAATTATGTAATTAATTGTATGAAAAAAGATAAGGAGTGATTTTTATGTATGTTTTAAAAAAAAGATAAGTCTTTAATTCTTTACATATGATAAGAACCTTCCATGTTGTAATTTAATAGGTTGGCTATAGTAATATATTAAGGGGCTATTTACTTTAGCTTAAAATCAGTTTAGTTCAATTCAGCTCAGTTCAACTCTTCTTTTATTAAGTGATATCCTTCATAAAAAACTTTCAGTTCAGTTCAACTGTTTTCAGCTCCAATTACTTCAGTTCAGTTCAACTGTTTTCAGCTCCAATTACTTCAGTTCAGTTCAACTGTTTTCAGCTCCAATTACTTCAGTTCAGTTCAACTGTTTTCAGCTCCAATTACTTCAGTTCAGTTCAACTGTTTTCAGCTCCAATTACTTCAGTTCAGTTCAACTGTTTTCAGCTCCAATTACTTCAGTTCAGTTCAACTGTTTTCAGCTCCAATTACTTCAGTTCAGTTCAACTGTTTTCAGCTCCAATTACTTCAGTTCAGTTCAACTGTTTTCAGCTCCAATTACTTCAGTTCAGTTCAACTGTTTTCAGCTCCAATTACTTCAGTTCAGTTCAACTGTTTTCAGCTCCAATTACTTCAGTTCAGTTCAACTGTTTTCAGCTCCAATTACTTCAGTTCAGTTCAACTGTTTTCAGCTCCAATTACTTCAGTTCAGTTCAACTGTTTTCAGCATGTGACACTGGAGCACCAGGAAGGAGGAGGGGGGGAAGAAGACATCCATGGTTTATGATCTTAGACTTTTCCAAATGCTAAGAAGCTCAGCGGCCAAGCATCTTGAGTGGCACACAATTTCATAAGCCTTTATCCACCTTTTGAGTCTCTGAAGACACCTGCTATCCCAGCCGTTTTATCAAGGAAGAAGCATCAACACACTTGGAAGCACTAGTAGGAGGAGGGCACCAGAGAAGGAATAGGAGAGGAGGGGGATGGATTGGTTTTGACAGGTGAAGATACCAAGCTAAAGCTTGGGCCTTGCCAAACAAGCAGCAGGTTATAGAATGTATTAGAGAGATGGCGTCATTCCTGTGTCCAAAGGGACCAAGAATACAGGAAAAAGTAGTGCCATGGAAGTGATTAGGGGGAGAGTCCCTGGCCTTTAAATTGTTTGACCAGCCAAAACTGAAAGGATTATTATAGAATTCATCATTGGCATCCAGGGAACAAGAGACCAAACCTCTCTAGCAATGGTACAGGATCTTAGAATATGATCATATCCCTCTATGGTGGTCAAACAATGGTAGCACATTTCAGAGGCAGTGAATATGTCTTTGTGGAGAGACTTACAATGGGCAATCTATCTAGAGCAGCTAGCTAGCCAACAGAAGAATCGTATTTTTGGACACATGAACTCTCCAAATCCAGGACAAATCTGATCCCCCTCCCCTGTGGCATTGGACAACCTCAAAGGCAGCTAAGAATTAAACTTGCATCCACAGTGAATTTAGAATATCTATAATCACTCTGGTCTGGGAGTCCGAACACTAGCATTGCATGTTGGAAGGATGTGTGGGGGAAGAGGAAAGGAGTAGATTCAGAAACTCTGATTAGGCTGCAAACAATGGTGGTACAAAAGACATCCTCACCCCTATTTAAGGGTCCATGAATTAGGGATCTCAAAGACCTACCCTCAATCCACTTATCATTCCATAGAGAAACTTAGTACCATTTCCCACACCCCAACAAGGGCTTGAAAAATAAATGTTCCACACTTTACCCATTCCTCTCCAGGTGTGAGACCCACTATGGAAAGATCTAGAATAAGGTTGTGCTTAAGTTTTCTCTCTAAGAATTTCATCCCTATATCTCCTTTGGCTCAAAAAATTCCACCAAAGCTTAATAAACTGAACTATATTTAGCCCCTACTACACCTTATTCCAGCCCACCCTTTCTCTTTTGGCAGAGAAATGTGCTTCGAACCTACTAGATGTACGTAGCTTTTGCCTACTCTCTTTTTTCCCCCATAAGATGTCAGCACATAATCTTATTAGCTCGTTTTTACAAGAGGCAGGGAACCCAAAGAGTTGCATATAATAGGAAGGAATGGTGCTATAGTGGAATAAGTTCACATGCATACAGTTTTCACTTTCATTAAGATTATTTTTGGTTTTAATATATTTTTGTTGCTTAAATTTTGCAAAGAGATGATTAAAAAATATGTAGAGATCTTTATTCATAACCCCGTTTACTTATAGTCTTGATTTAGCTCGAGCTCGAAAAATAAACGAATTGAAATGAGCTAGCTCGACACAAAAAAATTTAAACGAGCCATCGAACAACAATTTGAAAGCTTGGATTGAGCTCAATTATAGTTACCATACCTAGCTCGAACAAGCTACTACTGGCTCAGCTCGACTCGTTGACATCCCTACTTACTAAAATAAACTTCGTATTACAACGAGCTGAGCTCGAACACTAAAAAATTAACGAGCCAACCTCGAACAACAATTTGAAAGCTCGAGCTCAATTAATAGTTACCAAACGTAGCTCGAACAAGCTACTACTCGCCCAGCTCGGTCTCATTGACATCCCTACTTAACTACAAATAAACTTCGTGTTAGGTAGGTAATGACATCCGCAGTTTGGCTATTAGAAATCATTTGAGAGGGTGTTGATTGTTGATTTGTTGGTGTAAAAAGTACTCATGATTCTAGCTCTATTCGTTTTTGCAGAGCCTTGGCCTTAGAGAAGGTATCAAGTGTGTTTTTCCTTTGGCATTGATCGTCTGTTAATTGAAGGTGACAAATAGCAATAATTATGTATTCTAAATGTGGCACCTCGCAACTCGCAAGTCCCATGGGCGCAGGAAAATCATAACTTGATTTTAAATGACAAAATTGATCTAAGAAAACTGTAAAAGCGTAATCCATTGTTATAGGGAGGCAAACTAAGCAGCTAGGCAAACTAGCAGCTGCTTTTTTAGCTCATAAAGGTAATTTAATCCCAATATGACACTTTGGTTCACTCTTTGTGAATTTCTCTTTCTCAAATCTTTTTTAAGGCTATTCACTAGCTACTTCAAAAATAGATAAGACATGTCAAAAATACATGTTATATCAAGTAGTTATTTTTCTTATAACTATAAACTCATACAAATAGTTATTTTGAGTGACTAACATCGATCCATAGTATAACTATTAATCCGTGCATCGCAGGTGCTATGTACTACTCCCTCATTCCTAATGTTTGATACATTTGGAATCTTAACACTATTTATAATATGAGAGATCTTTCAAATTGCATTCGATATAAACCATAATATAGTTATATGGGGTGTTGTTTGGTTCGTCGTATGCATACGTTATTAAATCCAACTATTATATTTTACATATACCACACAAAGGATATTTAAGGTTAAACAAGTACATTGACATATGTGCAAGTTAAAGTGTATCAAACAAAGGAACGAAGGGAGTAGTACCGTGCTAGCAATAAGAAGAATAATGTTAACCTATCTAACAATTTGGACGTCTCCACTCTCCAATTTAGCTAGCTGCCAATTATTCAGCTGTTTAACAACAGATTAAGATCCAGGGCTCTAAACTGTTGTATTTATAATACTCACTAAATGCACTTTATATCTTATTCATTAATTAATTGAAATAAGCAACCATTCAAATATTAATAGTAAGTAGTAACAAGACACACATAGCGCATACATACATACATATATACTTATTAGCATAATTGTAAATTATTACAACTCCAAGATACATATATATAGGAGTTACACATAATTCCACATATATATAGACTTTCCTTTGCTTCATACTATTAAATTAATGGCATTCCCATTGATTCCCATCACAGCTAAGGCCAGGGCAGCACGAGTCTAGGAGACCACAAGAATCCCCTTTACTGGCACCATACGCACTTAGGGACCGGGAAGGCGTCACATGACATCTAGCGCCTGGACAGCAATCCATGGATCCCCAAGGATCACAGGGTTGACCAGATGGTATACAACTCAGGTTTATTATCGACCATATCCTTACCTCCATCGCTAACTCCTAATCGCGAAGTAGAATGTTAGAAGTCCATAGCAGTTGTTGTTGTTGCTGCTGCTCAGTAAGCTCGTTTCGTGCAGCTGCACAGTGCATCATTACATCATAATGGCAATGGCAACTATCAGCATGTAACCTCTCTACTTATTCCTGCTGTTCTTCACATCATCTTAGCCATTGTAAAGACTGCTTAAATTATTAGCTTGCATATATTTATTTTATGTTAATTACCTGTAAGCAGATTGCTGTATAAAATGAAGTAGTTGTTCTCCTTTATAGCCAGATTATCCATCCATGTTAGTCATAAAAACAATAATTGTATAGATTTTGTATATGCATTATTATTCAAAAGGTAGGGACAACATTAATTATAAGCTAATCAAGGACCATACTCTTTCTTTATATTCCTATCATATTGATCGGTATTTATGTTTGCTATGGCGGTCAGCTTTAAAATAATTACTGCAAGTTCATTATAAACAGGCCCTACCATTGTTCATTGGTTGAGGTTATAGCAATGTTAGGTTGCAAGCTATGTTTAGAAAAATAATTACTCTCTTATGTTTTACTAATTTTATTTGTTCGTATTATTATATTTGCTCACAAAAAAATTATTATACCACATAAGTGGATTACCGTTCACAAAGAAAAATTGGTTTTTATTTCATAAAATAGGAACTACCAATATCCTTTTTTTGTTTAAAAATAATTAGTAGATTAATATCAAAATTATTACTATTTCATTACTCTTATTAAAATCATTAATAATTCGCAGTTAAAATTAATAGTCATGTCAATTCATAAAAATCATAGTAAAAAATCAATAATTATAATTAAAATCAATAATTAAATATCAATACTTAAATACAATAATCCTTATTAAAAATCATTATCCAATAAAAAATTCAGTTCAGTTCAGCTCCAATAGTTCAGCTCAGCTCAATTCATTCAGGTGTTTTCAGATGAAGTAACATGCCCTTTTTTTTGTATTGGACATATTAAACTTCATCTTTTGCTTGTATATTCGCACCACTTAATGTGCCAAGCAAATCTCCCCCTTTCTTCCACTTACCTAATTGATTTCTTCTCCTGCACAATAATTTTGGTGTGTCACAGTACAAATTTCCAATACCAAAGTTAGCTCCAAGGATTCGTAGATGCATGAATTTGATGATTTCCTGCAACAAATTATTTTTTTGATGATATGATTTGATCCTCTCTCTTCGGATCCACAACTTGGTCAACATCTACACTGTGCACAACCCTTCTCCTCTTCCTCGTTTGGCACAACAACGCTATATTCTCTCTGTGTAGATTTTGGCTTGATTTTCATCATCAACAACTATTGTTGCGGTTTATTTGATCGGGGTTACCTATCTTCTCCTTCAAACGTAGATTGATCCAGTCAAAGCGTCCACTTTTCTCCTGCTTCGACTGCGGGGGTGTGATAGAGATAAATATTGATGAATATTCTATCCATAGATTTATGACGATAATATCTTATGTACAGTAGGATATATCTATAATATCATTAGGATAATATTACGAAACTATATCCTTTGTTATTGTAACCCTATAAATATGATTATGGAAATCACTCTAATCAATGGAGTTTACACAATCTTACGGTATAAATTAAGGAGAGACAAAATGGGCCAACTTAAAACAATAACATATCAATTGTGTAATAAATTAAGGACACTGATGCGTCACACAAGACAAATAAACTCACTCAAAAATTTAGAAAACTAAAGGAAAAGTAAAACATATTTTTGGGTTTTTAATTTTATTGGAAAACATTAACTTTGATCTGGACTAACATGACAGACTGACAGTCAAAGGCTAGGGTCTATTTACTTCAGTTTATAATAGTTCAATTCAGTTCAGTTTATCTCAATAATCAATTCAGTTTAGTTCAGTCAGCTCAACTGTTTTCATCTAAAGTAAACAGGTCCTTAGAATACTCAAAAAACACACCACCTAAGTTTCTAATGTTCAGAGTTCACTCGGAACACACTAGAAAATTGCATGGTTTTGGACTCACCAAAGAATTACACGAATTGTAATGATTTAAAACAATGAAACTATGGGCTATTCTAGTACCTTAATTCTAGCTTTCCCTAGGAAATTGAGCTAATCCTAGATTTTTTAGATAATCCCTAAATCAATAGTAATATTCCTGTATTATCTAGGATTTTTGTCCAAAATTACCTTTGTATTTCACTTTTTGCTAAAAAACTACCTTTGTTTTAATCTTTGTCCCAAACTACCTTACTTTGCTATTTTATTGCTGACTATTACCTTAATTAAAGTTCCTGTATTGACATTCGTTTTCAACCATCTAAAAAACACAATAGTTGCACATGACCTTTTGTGTAAATTGATCAGTCTCTAGTATATGGCTTATGATATTCATTGTTGTTAAGCAATAATTATAGTTGTTGAATAGAGTTTAGGTTACTTTGATAATATGCATGGGTATCAAATAGAGAGAAATGGTGAGATAAGTTAAAAAAAGGTGTGAAAAATAGATTGAAATAGTCACGTGTAAAAAAAAGTGATTTTTAGTTGCCTAAATGGAAGGTCAAAGCCGGAATTTTTCTTTAGGTAGTGGTCAACTAATAAAATAGCAAAATAGGGTAGTTTTTTCACAAAAAGTAAAAACAAAGATCGTTTTTCACAAAAAAGAAAAAACAACGCAAAAAGGACAAAACGAAAGTAGTATTAGACAATAAATCCTATTATTATCTATTAAAACTAGGTAAACAAAACAACAATTCTATCCAAATGGAAAGCAAAATACAATTTAGTACGGTAGCTCTCTAAAGAATCTGTTGATTTTTCATAACTATAAGACTAGATAGGACACAAATTCAAAGGATTTGTTCCTTCCAAATTCATACCTATCGGCATTAATTCCACTAGTTTTTACATTCATTTATAATCTCATCATACACAAAAGTCATTTCTTATTAAAAAAAGTATACTAAAAATGAAAAAAAACAAAAGTAAAGTTACGAGTATTATGTTACAATCCATAATACAAATTGCGAGTATTGCCATACGAAAGGTACTATTTCACTTGTTCAATCCATTTACATTCATATTATCTAGTTTTAGTTAAGTTTCGCGACTTAAATTACAGCTTTATTATAGGGGACATCTCAATATTATATCATGTGCCACTACAATCTATGATGGGTGTGACAGAGTATATGGGTGATGTGTCGCGTGTGTAGCGCCACATACGATTAAGTTCATAAAAAAAACATTAGTTTTATGTACTCCATATAATGATAAAAGATATTTTACTTATATCTTATAATAGTTACTTGTTAGATAAATGTTATGTGTTGATATTTGATTTCTTGATGGAGGAGAAAGATAATTTTCTTTACATTTCTTAAAAAAAAAATATGATAATCTTATTATTCATTAGAAGGATTCAAATTATGTAATTAATTGTATGAAAAAAGATAAGGAGTGATTTTTATGTATGTTTTAAAAAAGATAAGTCTTTAATTCTTTCTATGATAGAACCTTCCAGTTGTAATTTAATAGGTTGGCTATAGTAATATATTAAGGGGCTATTTACTTTAGCTTAAATCAGTTTAGTTCAATTCAGCTCAGTTCAACTCTTCTTTTATTATTGATATCCTTCATAAAAAACTTTCATTCAGTTCATTTTCAGCTCAATTACTTCCAGTTTAGTTTTCGTTCAT
>PYUH01000270.1:2855299-2880513 GCA_016808085.1 Suaeda aralocaspica
TTCAGTTCAGTTCAACTGTTTTCAGCTCCAATTACTTCAGTTCAGTTCAACTGTTTTCAGCTCCAATTACTTCAGTTCAGTTCAACTGTTTTCAGTTAAAGTAAACATGCCCTAAATGATAAAAATGATGAATTAAAGGTATTTGATGTGCGGTCTAAACCACATTAGACCGTAAACTACACTATAATTTTGTTGAAATTACTACAAACTAAATATTCAACTAAGGTTATTTCACTAAATACCTTTTAAGATAATATTGCAAAAATATTATGGTTTGGAAAATTCACTTCGAAATGTTTTTTTTTGTTTAGTATTAATCCTTAATGCATGATTACACTGGCAACCTAGGTAATACGAGTACTTTTAACAGATAGCCGTTTCCGAACTCGTATTGGGGACGATTCCGATTCATGTTATAATTGGCCGTACTCATTAACAATATTTTTTAAATTAGCCATTTTCGATCCTCGTATCCGTATTCATTTTCGACCCCATTCCCGACTCCGTGCAATCTAGCTGGCAACACATGCATCATGCCGGATTAATTTCCTGTATTCACTAAAGATTTCTTACTTGTCTTTTGTGTTTTCGTATAAAAGTATACAACTACCCTGTCTACTTTGATTAAACCCAAAACACATGCATCACAACATATTATTTCTTTAATTTCAATAATCAGTCTTAAATTAATGATTGAATGATCCATGATTAGGATCTTTTACTAGAGATCTCTTACTAGAATGGCTAGCTAGTTTAACAACATTAGTAATCAAGATCACTGCTTTTTGTATCTAATTTCGAATCTAGCCAGAATAGTGCTTTATAGCTTTATATGTTTTCATTCAACAAAAATAACTTTTTTAAATAGAATAGAGAACCGGTTTTTTTTTCCCTTGTTAAGCTATTTTTTATTAACTGTGTTGTTAATTTTTCATATCTATTTAATGAATATTCTATCTCTATCACATAGTTCTCAACTCTTCCGTATATAGCTTTTCCTTTCATCATTACTTACCACCCTAAATTAAAACACGAATTCTTACATACTTAGTGCTCGTTTGGGGTTGCCATAAGAATTGAATTCCTACCTGCATTTAAAAAACACGTGAAATTAATACTTTTATACAAATTGTGGGATTTAATTAAAGCTTGTTACGTTGCTACATAGGATTTGTAAAATCTTAGGATTTTAATTATTATGTTTTGTTTGGTGCATAACTATATATAATTTTTATGTATTTTAACAACATAGCAGCAAAGGGAAAATTTTTTAAGGGTAATAATGTAATTTCCTTTGTAATTGTATGCGTGAATCTACAATCACCGAGGGTTGGGTGTAATTTTTAATTCCTCCATTTTGTGGGTATTCAGAATTCCTATGGATTCTAAAATGCTTATATTTTGAAGAATTGAGGGTAACCAAAGGAACACTTAGAATATCAATCTCTTTCAAGCATATTCATCTAGTAATTAAATAAGAATGGTATATACATTATACTAGATTAGTGCTAGTGCGTTGCACGATTTAAATTAAAAATATTTATATAATATGCATGTCTAAAATTTAGCTTTTTATCTGATTTATGATACAATTTAATTTGAATAGAATTTCAAATGAAGTAATTTTAAACTCGCAATTTTAATGATATTTGTAAAATAATATAAAGAGTATTGAGATGCAAAGACGAATACTTTGTAGTTTGTTGTACCAAATTTTATTATTTTAATATATATGTTTAATAAGGAATATACAAGTTACCCAATTAAATTTATGGCTTTTAGAGTAATAGCTTACATAAGAAGCTAACGAAAAGAGTTTGGGCGGAAAAAAATTTCATGAAAGAGTGACATGTGACATTGATGGCTTGATTGGTCTTTATTTTAGTTAAAGTATATATAGATACGTCGTACATAGTGTTGTACAATTCTTACTAGAAATATATTCCTTAGGTATATTATTGGTGAATATATGTTTGTGTAGCTAGCAGACTACAAAAATATAATTTATTAGTAAAATGGTTGTTAAAGACTTCCGGTTCAAAATGTTAGCTAGTTTTGGAATTACAATTTGAAACTAGCATATAATAGTATTTATAGACAGTAGTAAATTAAATAAGTAATTTCAGTAAAAGATACTCAATGATGGTCGGGTGCATGTTTAATTTGTGACTGGACTTCAATGGGGTTTCATGAGAATTCACAATTAGGATGAGTCGTTGTTTAGGTTTCGCACAATTCATTATAACAAAATTATGAGTCGTAGTTTAGGCTTTGCAGCTAAAGATGGGCATGGGTCATGTTGAAGCAACCCAGGCCACATATCATGCTCTCAAAATCATGTCAAGATCGGGCCAAGTATGCATCATGTTGTGCAGGGCTCGTGCCAAGATTCCGATATAAGGTCCTTGCCCCAAGCCATTTCGGCCCATGCTTTGTTATGACTATATGGCTTTTAAATTTTTGTATTTTATATTTTTATTAGGGAGCCAACATGCATGCTGGCCCATCATGTTTGTGCCAACTTTACAAAATGTTGACATGTTGCATATGACCCATCATTCCATCAACATGCCTCTCATGTCGTGTCGTGCCCATAGGAAGCTCGTGTCAAGCCAATTAAGCACGACTCATGTTGTGCTCCTGCAGCCTTGACCTATTTACAACTCCATTTGTAGCTTGATCCATGGCCTATAAAGAGTGTGGGTGAGCGTTTATCCTAACCCAAGTACATGTGATTAGCGTGCCTCTATGCATAATGTGTATGTAAAATTAGTGAGTCAAGCTACAACAGCTTTAACATAGGGGAAATGCCATGTTTCTAACAAACTAGGTACTAGGGGTGTCCAAAATCGAAAATCGGAATTTTATTGATCCGGAAATTCGGATATTTGGATTTTTGGAACCACAAAAATTGATTCCGTTTCCTTTCCGGAAAAACCGGAATTCTGAAAATTCGGATATCCAGAAAAAACGGATCAAAAATCCGGTACCAAATTATACACCAAAATTTTTTCCAAAACTTACCGGATCGGAAAACCGAAAAACCAGAATTCCGGATTTTGTTTTCCTTTAAAATCCAGAATCCGAATTTTTAAAAATCCATTTCGTATCCGGTCCGGTTTCCGGTTTTAAAATCCGGATATCTGGACCGGTTTTCACACTTGCCAAGGCTCGAATCACATGTTAAACAATTATAACTTTAATTATATATTTGTATAAATTATAAAAATTATATATATTAACTATGTGCACACCAAAACGAATCGAACGAGATCCATATTGACTATATTCCTTCTTATACATTGATCATAAAATTAATTCAAAGATTAAAAGATAAATAGTATAAATTTTAAAATCTTGCAGCTAAAAAAACGTAGGGAGTAGTAAACAATATAATTTTGAAATAATACTCTATAGTCTGTGTCAACCAATCAATGAATATGAACTACTACAGAAGGAAATAAAGTGATCTGAATATGTGAACCCAAGACAAGGGTACAATACAATAAGACAGTTTCAACTTGGGAAAACTTCAATCTGTTGTTGCTTGATCGATCGATGTCTTCCTCCAAACGTATCTATTTCTAATTAAACCACTGAATTTACACTTGTATGAGTGTTCTTAAAAGGAATTGTGTAGAGAGTAGTCACCATTCTACTAGACTAACTATCCAAAATGTTCCATGATCAAGAGCTTTTTGTATAAAATCGTTTGTTCATTTTAAATCAAACGAGATCAATATTTAATAATTGAATTTAGCCCCGACCATAGTCATTCTTGAACATCAAATCGATCATTTTGTCCAATGTCGAATTTTGATGTATCGTTTACTCGTATTCTTGATGCTTGACGACCCAAAAACTTGCTAAGTTACTAAACTAACTAGCTATATCCATGACTATAGCCCAAGAAGAATGTAGTACAATATTGTAATTGGTAATGCAATCAACATTCCAAATATAACCCTGCACAAACAAAAATGAAAGTATGGTTAGATAATTTTAGATTTTATAGTTTATATACTTTAATGCTCTATATACAGTATATGAATATTCATAATTCATGGTATTTTTGTGGTGAAAAGTAATATCATTAAGTATGAATTGATAAACATACCCTGTGCTTAAAATGTCGGGATGAACATTGTACTCCTTTGCGAACACGAAAGGAACAATTCCTTGAGGAAGAGCAGCCTAGCAACATAGAAAAACCAACAATCACTTTCTAACTCCTTCTATGAAAATGTATACCACGAATTAATATTTAGCTGACGTAACTATACTAACCAAGATCGATCCTAACACACTAGGGATTTTAAATTATGCACAACGAACCAAGTACATTAGGTGGATTAACTAGGAAGCCTAAATAATAAAATGAGACGGAGAGAGTATGTACCTGAACGATGGCAATGTGTAAGAGGACTCCACGAAGTCCAATGGCGATGGAAGTAGCAGCAATGACAGCTGGACCAGTCAAAAATCTCACAGCCATTGTAAATGTTGCTACTCTTTTACCACATGCTATCAATCTTGGTTGTAAGGCCATGAACAAACCTATTTTGTTCACAATACATATATAGCAATACATAGGAGATATGTTAGATCGAGTAATTGTTTGATGAAATCATCTAGCTTAGTATAGCAAATAGTGATATGCATGATGAAATGACCTGAAGGAGTGACCGTGCTAGCTTTATGTAGAGATAATTGTGTTAAATCAATTGATCGAATATAAAACTTATTCCAAAGCCTTGACCATTAGCCTAACCTTTTAGTTGATTTGGTTTCCTAATATGATACTAGTAATCGTGACAATGAGGTCACAGTTCGAATCTCATTCGCTCCTCTCTTACAAAGTGAATTATTAAGGGTTGGATATGGAGGTCATGCTACTAGGCCTACCTCAACCAACAAATAAATTAAAGCTTCTAATTGAGTTGAACTTCTAATATCTACTCTAACGATATAAATCAAAAAAATTCCACACCAAAAATTAACCTATATCCATACCAATAAATTTTAATCTCAATTTTCGCAACGGAAACAAGACGTAGTCCAGTAAATTTGTTGGAGCATAGATAATAGTAGGAATTAATTGTAAGAAATTAATGAAAGGGTGAAAGGGAGTGTACCTAGGCTGAACATGGCCATTCCTAAGCCTGCGTCCGACAAAATTGCTATTGATCCTTTCACAATTGTGGGCATTTCAATGTTCCACCTGTTGATTTGTACTAGTGTTAAATGTTTTAATTTACAGCGCGCAAAAATAACATAAGCATATGGCAAACTATACAAACTCAGTAAATGATTCATTATCAACCATTAATGTACTGTGATAGTCAACACAACACAAAGCAAGATTCACAATATTGCACCCAACCCTATAAACACATGCATTATATTGAGATTCATTATTTTATATAATTGAACTTAATTAACTACTCCACCATTTAAAAAGAGACACGTACGTACAACCTAAGTAAACTTGAAAAGGAAATTAAAGTGACTAAAAAGAATTGATAAATTAAATATGCAAACCTGTATGAAATGAGAGACCAAGTTAAACCTAAAAGGCTAGAGTAAGTGTTGGGGTTACGAATAAGCTTCCTCCAAACCATGATTAGTATGAGTCTAGTCATGACACTTGCTGGGGGCATTTGATGTTTCCTCGTCTCCTCCATGTTGCCTTCTTCCACGTCGTCTACCATTTTCTTCTGATACGGTGACCCTGTCGTCGGAAGTTTTAGCCCATCCTCTCCTTCCACGGCCTTATCTTCTCCATTCACTTTCCGAGTTGGACTTGTTGAGTCTTCGGGAAAATTGTTCATTCCAGCTGATACAATTCATATGAAATGTTGTTTTGCATTATTTCATTAAATGAACTAGGCTAAAATTTGTTAATAACATGTTGGACGTCTCTTATCTATTAAGAGCTAAGCTAGCACGTTGTACGGAATATGTTATATAAACATAACATAAATATATTGTGCATCTCCAATTAAAATTAGTAGTGACATACGTATAATATATACATATACAATAATGTTGTTACGCGCGTACCTCTTGCAGCAGCAATCTCTTGGTTTAGCACAGCCTTAGAAGAATCCAACACCCCAAATTCAGCATCTCCTCCTCTATTAACATTGTTAGTATTGTTGTTACTATTACCTCCATTCATCGCATTAGTATTCTTCATATGTTCCGAAACCGGTGATTGATTTGAACTCCAAACAAACATATGCAAGTCCTTATTCGGTGGCGTTGGTGGATTTCCACCACCACCCTCCTTCCTCCTGCCACCTGAAATCATCGGATTAGGTGGTGGGTACGGTGGAAGTGAACCCCCACCATATAACTCCCCACTCATACTCCTTCCATACCTCCTTTTGCCACCCCCTTGTTGCTGCTGTTGTTGTCTAAAAACCATCTCCTCATCGAAATTCGACGTTCTAGGGGTAGGCCCCTTAGATGACTGGAGTGAAAAAACATCTCCACCACCGCTACCACCAACATGACCCTGAGGATAAGCATGCCTAGGGCTTGCGTTTTTACTAGCAAACATGGCATAGAAATCAGTTTGGTTGAAGCTAGAGGCGCGTGGAGTTGGCTCCCTAGAGGATTGAATGCTGTAGATTTCGACACCTGTGAGATTGGAGGCGCGTGGTGTCATGGAAGTGAGTGAATGAAGGTGTGATTTGTTGTAGTTGGAGCCTGATACCATGCTTGAAGCCGTTGATCTTCGTACCACTACGTGTAGTTTCCCATCGTCTCCTATTTCTGCATCTGCCTATATATACCATTTAACTCTAATTAATACAATAACATACCATTCTAAAATTGTTTATTGTATTGCACTTTAGACCATAGCTAGTCAGAATTTAGAGAATATATAAGTGGTAACACTATATCGATCAGTACATGTAAATAATTAATTACATAATAAAAAGTTAACGTTCAATAATTTGTTACCGCCAACTAATTAAAGATTGATAATCATATCGTTAACAATTTAAGATGCATCGTATATTTTTATTTAATTTTCATTATTCCAATCCACAAGAATCTTTTTCCTTCATTATATTCGATCACTAGTACTACTCCATCTAGTGTCATATGCTATTGTAATGTAATAAACCTTTACATTAAGTACCTTCCTATCACTTCTTACCTCTGTACAATATTGTCTTTGGTCTCCGATCCCTTGTCTTCTTCTAAGTTTATTTTGTAATCAACAACAACAACATTAAAATACAAACCATCGGCATTTCTTGATCGATCACCTAGCTAGTTTCATGATATATATATATATATATATATATATATATATATATATATATATATATATCATGAAACTAGCTAGGTGATCGATCAAGAAATGCCGATGGTTTGTATTTTAATGTTGTTGTTGTTGATTACAAAATAAACTTAGAAGAAGACAAGGGATCGGAGACCAAAGACAATATTGTACAGNATTTATTCTGAGAACAATAATCTTTAATTTAACATGATTAATCAGAATTTCATAAATATGAATCAAATTTCTTATGGCCTGGGTATGTGTACGTAACATAAAATAATAATATAGAGTAACAGTACAGTGAATAAAATGGAAATCAAATATGTAGCGCGCTGTATACTATGGTAGGTAAATTAATTAGCAAACATAATAACATAAAAGTTGCATGAGGGTTGAGAAACCATGCCTGCAAGGGCTCTCGGCCATTAAGCGAAACGACGTCGGATTCAACCCGGAAAGAAGTGATGGAACCAGCTGTCTCCGGGAACTGCTCCGAGATAAGCAACTTAGCACCTCGATATTCGAACAAAAACAACATAAGGGTGTACCAAATAATACTTTGTAACACCACAATTTGGACCATAAGACTACCACTAAAATCCCCATACATAGCCTTCAAAAGAGGGATACCCATCACAAGAGTATTAGGCAATGTAGAAAGAGAGAAAAGGGTGATCATCCACTCTATGTTTCCCTTCTTGGTGATCAAAAGCCATAAGCTTAGTGCTACTAGGACTACCACCTTCTGCAAGCAATCCGCGGCTATGAAATGATAGTTCATCTTGTAGATGTCATTAGTAGAGATGAAGTGGAAAGAAAGTAATGGTACAGCAAAAACTGCCACGAATCGATTTATCCCTGAGCATTGGTCAGGGGTGAAGATCTTCCACCACCTAACCGATCCATAGGCTAAGATCATCGCCACATATAATGGCGTGATCGCAGCTAATACATCATATATGTCTTTACCTGTAATCATTTTTTTTTTTTTTATTTTAGCTTTTACACATACGACGTATAACTACTATTATTGACACAATACCACCAATATTAGTGGTAGTAACAACCAACAATGTTGTTGTAGTGAGAAAATAAATAAATAGATAAACTTATCGATTTTCAAGGTTTTCTAGCTCTTAGTTGTTTCATGGTTCGTGGAAGTCAAATGCTTGCTTAAAGGAAAGATTTAGAGTAGAAATAATTTATTTGGCTTCTTTTGTTATAATAGCTGTAAACTTGTACTAGTACTCTACTACTAGCTAGTAGAATTGAAGATGCTCAGAAAAGAAGTGGAGAGAATCGGATTGGTGTTTTTCTAACGCAAGACCGTAATAATGATTAAATAAAGGGGTTAAATAGTAAAATAATTACGGTAAAATTGTTTATTCAAAATTTAGTAATTAGTGATCTCTAATTGTATCTTTTTTAATTTGGTTATATATATATAGTTATACGTACTGTATTAATTTCTTGATTTTATCAAATTTGACTTGCTTCACTTTGTGAAGTTGTGAACGTACCAAACTTTATAATCCCGACATTAGATAGATAATTTTGGTTTGATTATTTGTAATAACGTGCATCTGCTAATAATTAAGTCACAGCAGGATAAGATTCTAGATCGAGTGCATGTCATGTATGGCGGTATAGATTGATAGAATACCTGTATAATCTATACACTATGGGTTCGTTTGAACTTTTTTATATTGCTTAGGGTGTCTCATCATAGATTATGATAAAATTAGATAGAAATTGAATGGATTAAAATAGGATATTTTGCATAGAATGATGACATACATATAAAACTACCATAAATTCATTTATTTTATTATGATATTTAATTATTTATTAATTGATTATGCAATCAGAATGTGTTTTTGAGAGTTACTAACTTGCTATTTGTGAGAGTGAGACCCAGATAATTAATTCGATTGATTAGAACTTTTCTCCGAATTCAAATATTCAATATTCAATTTGTCTATGTTCAACTAGAACACCATGCAATAAAAAGAACAAGATAATCACTGAATTACATAAGGATTATTATAATGTTGTGCCTCGGACTGCGGCATTGCAAGCGTAGCGGCACATGAACTCTCCAAAATTTTCATTAATTGACGGTGGCATTCATATTCATTGCTTATTTACTTATGTACCTCCTTGTATTTGTAAATTACTTAGAAATTAGCAATTTTGTAAAGTCAGATCTAAGAAATCTTTTATTTTATGTTTAATGTAATAATATCTAATTGTGTATTTGTGCTAGTCAAAAATTATAAAATTAAATACCAAGTAAATGGAATGAATTAAATTAAACCATAGGAGTATAATAATGGAACGTAGAGAATCTGTCTTAACTAGTTGAGACACTGCAATCTGTGGTTGCAGGAGTTTGCATCTTAACTCAGAACTATTAGACAAAATAACCTTTGAAATATCTCTTTTGTTTATTAACATATTGACAAAAAAAATAAATCATGTAATCCAAATTTATTACTCCCTAATTTGTTAAAATTAAGATTAACACACCTATTGCTTATACAAAACTTAATTTCTTTATTCATGTGTATCAATTATCAAGATCGATCACTATTCACTAAATACACGAACAAAATTTAATTTAATTGAATATTTTGAATTGAAAACGTCAGGTTAAATTGAACTGCGTATATGCACGTGAAGTGAACTTATTATAGTGTAAACTTTTATTCTACAAATACATCTTAGTTTGTTGGATCGCGAATTTTCTTAATTCGATGTTATGATCTTATCCCCTTATTTTCGATTTAATAATTTTGAATTTTTATACAAGTACCGCAATAGGCCATTAAATATTATTTTACTTTTCCCACACTAAAACTTACTAATCACTAATAAGCCAATAATATTTAGTTTTATTAATATATCTTACGCATTTGAGGTTTATATATTCAAATGGACAACCTTTTTAATTACTAAGTGATCGATGATGTTATCAGAATTGGTGGATTAATTAAACGACTTGACCAACAAGACAAAGACGTGAAATATGATACCGTATCCACCGTTTCACTTAATTAAATACGTTTGAAATCTTTTTGAAAGATTAATCATCATAACATTTAGGTCACTAAAGTTATACGGTACAAGTTACTCAGATAACAAATACGTAGTAGTAACTCATGGATATGGCTCTCTCTGAATTATATTGATGCTACCTGTGAACACACAGACAACGGCATCAGTGAAGTGAACACTAACAGCTTTTGTTTTTTCGAAATAATTAAATTGTAATCAGTGGACAAGACCGTTAGTGCACTGAGTGTATCACATGCTTGTCTTCAATTCAATTTTTTTAAGAGACCAAGATTCATCGATGAGAGGATGTGCAGAACATGATCTTTCTGTTAGAGTCTTGTGAATATATTGGTGGTTACACCATTTGATGAACCAATCCAAAGTCAATTAAGTTTATGCACATTTAACTGCCCATGCATATATAATATAACTTTATGTTACATAAACTTAAAAATTTATGTATATATAAGATAAATTGCGCACGTATAACATAAGTTTATGCTAATATAACATAGATTCATTCGGGATAACCTTGATATAACATAATTTTATATAGATCGGACTTGTCCCATGGTCAAATTCATCAAATTTGTACCACACAATACCTTCTCTTTTGAAAATGGGTACAACATGATCTCTTTTATATGCTAGAATTGCAGATCGAGCAAGAGTTAATAATGCACCCGATATTGATATTTAGAGCATGTTCCATCATCGATTTCAGATTGAAAACATTAATAGATAAGTGATTCCACTTTCACTTCGGAGTTTTGAGTGGTAGAAATCATGAAATTATTATTCCCCTACGTTTTGTTTTACCTATTACATTTATTTTATTTTAAATTTGTCAACATATGATTTCAAATGTTTATATCTCAAGTTTTATGTATGGAGAAATTATATTAGTAATTATTATATATTTGAAAAATACATAATGTGACAAATTTGACAAGATGTCATATGATTGACTATGTTTTTCTTACATAGAACCAAAGAGTGTTAAAATGCATAATAAATAATGTCAAAAGTCAATATGTAACAACTTAAAAGCGTGGAAGTATTATCCTTCTATTCTTTATGAGGACGCCTAATACACCCTATTTGTTACCCTCCACAACTTTGGTAATACTGTTATCATTCAATCTCTTGTTTTATTTAGTTGAACCTCATTTCAAAAAAAATAAAATAAAATAAAATAAAATTTACCACTAATTAGAAGTTGATAATACCAGCTTTAAATAAGAAAGTTTGTCTCAAATTTTGCTTAGAGAAGAATTTGGGACAGTAAAAACATGAGCTTTCCGCTATTCACTTGTTCCATAGTATGACTTGTCCAACGAAAAGAGACCCTACTTCTAATATTGTTATTACCACCTAGTTTTTGCCCGAACTTCAATACGCTTTGTACAAATAGATCAAACTCTCCTCTTTCTTATTGCGTCATTGACTGTTTTAGTAATCTAAATACTTAATCAATTCTCCTACAAGGCCGACTACAAATTATTGAAGTTACATGCTTCCTCGGTTACCCAGCTAATATATCATGTTTTTGTACTCATCTAAGATGCCCATACAGCCATGCCCCCAATCAAAAATCCAATATAGGGCATCCTGAATGTTGGTGAAAACGCAATAATATGGTCAATCTTTCATACAGTTGGAAACTTGGAATATTGAATATCCACACAGTCGATCTACAATTTTTGTTGACCACAAGGGAGCCCAATCCCCTAGACCACTTGGAGGAGATATTGGATTGCACATTTTGAAGGTCTTTATCTCAACGAAACGTATCCTAACTGACCATAATATGGACAACATATTCCTTTCCTGTCCTTGTACTTGAGTCACTACCTTCTCCAATTCTAATTTTTGCACGGTAATTTTCCTTTAATACTAGTTTTTTTTTTCCAATCTCCGAACCCAATGACATATGAAATCTAAAAAAATTGCTAACCGAAATAGGTATTTAACCAACATCAAAACCACGAAATGGTGCCATGTTTCCTCTTTTCATCTTACCCACTGTAGAAGCAGAGGCTTATTAAGTTCCATTTGTTAGTGACTTACTTAAGCCAGAGCACAAGTAAAGCCTAACGCAAGGCCTCGAATGAAATCTAAGATGGCTTCTAATCCGTACGAGGGGAGGGAAAGAGGGAGCACAGAGAACAGCATCCACATGCCCAGGGTTGTGTTGTGTAAGTGCGTTTTGTGTTTGGGAGGGATAAAAAGGTACTACCCAGTCTTGTCTACGGAGAGTTAGTGCTTGCGAGTAGAGGACAAAGAGAGGAATTATGATTTTGTTTAAGGTGGAACAATAAGGGTAGCCAACTAGCCATCCAAAACAAACTGCACATACAGTCATACCCTCTAATATTACTAGATTCAACCCTTAAGCATGGTCTCTAACCCATGAAAAATGCAAAACCCAAAGGTGTTACCTTTAAAAATTAATACACCTTCACACATTAGACCAAACACAAACACACATCACAAGTTCACAACACAACCCCCCTCTCCCCCTCCCCTCCCCGCCTTTCTCTCACAAAGTCACAAGTCCAAAAGATCAAGGAAACACAGTATTCACTCATCGCTCACACAAATCACCCCAACTTAATCTTTAAGCCTTAAAAACAATATTAAGAAGCTCCTCAACAATAGCACCTGAAAAGAAAAGGCAAGAATGTGGCAAGTTCTAGCTACTCTGCTGTGGAAATTAAGCATGGCCTGAGCTATCCCCATATTACATGAGATACAGCACACCAAAAGATACAATCTTTAAACTATTATGCATAGTACATAGTACGTAGTATGACCTGAACTATCCCTCTCTTTTCTTCAAGCTACATAGTACATATACTGATAACACTCTAGAATTCTTTACCTTATATGAGGTAGAAAAAAGTACAAAACTTGGATCAAATTATAACTATATCTGATTTTTGACTTCATAATCCAGGGTCAATTGTTATGCTCATCATGCCGACAAATACTTGGTGCAACGACAATTTTGTTTCTAGTAATATATGGTATGCACTAAAGCCGGTAATTGGGGAGCAAATCCATCTTTCTGCTAGTAAAATCCACCAATTGGCTATTCAAGTTAGGTGACAATTCATGGGATTCACAACTTTTAGCAGGGTTGATCCTAATAATGTTGGAGGAACCGTCTTTTTTTGGTAGTTACTTCATTCTACCTTTCAATGCAAAATCAACCATAGAAGGTCAATTTTATTTAATGAATAGTATCATAGTTAAAACTCTTAAAATGGAATAGATGCAATACCATATGAAACTAGACTAGACAGCAACTATTCTGCAATTAGCATTTCTTACCTAGACCTTCAACTTTCTAAGAGTTCCTACTACTTGAGTATAGCAATTATACTGTGGTTTACAATAACCTACAAGCAGTAATGAGAAAGATAAAAAAAATTCCAAGGAAAGAATCGCAGATGCAAACCTGGAATCCATCCAAAGCCTCAGCTGCAAGATCCAAACAAGCCGTTTAAAAGTACAGAATAGCATTTACATGTCGAATATAACCATCAAACCAACAACTCAGCGGCAAAGTCTATCTGTAGCCAAAATGAGAATCCAACATCTCCCGTTTACCAGACGCATTTAAGAAAGTCTTCAAAAAAACAATAGTTTCAAAGTAAAATGAGTAATATTAAATTTTAGCATCACATTCAAAAGTTTGAAGTCATAAACCCAACTGAGTTCCTGATTTCAATTAGTTCTGGTTTCTACTTATTACACAAAGTAGACACAAATTAATTGAATTCTCATGGAACTTCATGCTATCGTCGTGTAATCTGGACAGCCAACATAAGCATCGTGTCTTGCTTATACACATTTTTTAAGCTTAGAAGCATATCTTAGTAAAATAAACCAGCCTCTACTCTGCAAGTGGATGACAAACAAGCACAAAGTTGCAACTCTCAACGTATGCATCATTTGGATCAATCAAAGACTATGAATCTGTTTTTTTCAGCTGGCTGCTCAAGTAGACTGGTATAAAAGATAAAAAGGTACAGGGTAAGCTTAGCTTAGAGCTTCAAACTATCACATCATTCACAAAAAAATAACAGCCTGAATGGCTCAGTATGTCAAGGGAAAAACTTGCAACCTTAGAAAAGATACAGCATAGTGCTTCAGGGAAATGCAGTAGCAGTCTGACAAAACTAAAATTTCAAGGGAAGGCACAATTCCAAGAAAGAGAAATTGGTCAAACAAAAGGTATATAGTCCACCATGATCCAGCAATTCTCAAAAGGCATTGCTCTTGACTGATCCAACCCCAAGGTGAGATATGATACTTGAACTTGGAAAATCAAATTATACATAGAGGACAGCTATCTCGTAAAAAAGTTTCCCAAGTTTTGGTCCAAACTGAACAGTCAAGTGTCAATACCAAATTACCGGTATCGAAGTTTCAACAATTCAAAGCAGATACTCGAGCTAAGTCAAGAGTATAAAATAAAGTTGTGACTTTTAAGTCAACAATACAGCTTGGAACTACAGAAAACAAAACAATCATAAGTTCACGCAAACACTATACTTTTGGTAAATTCTATCCTCAATACTCAACTCTAACAGAATATATTCTCAAAATATACATTTTAACCCAGATACAAAGGTAATGTCGATATTTTGAGGGGGAGAAAGAAAAAATAACAACAGCAAAGAGTAACACTGGAAAAAAGTAGCGCTTAGCCGCTTACAATCGTATAACCTCTTTTTGAAGCTAACCAAAAGAAGAGAAACTAAAAGATATGTTTCTGCAATTAAACAGACTACAAGAGACAACAAGAACAAAAGAGGTATAATATGAACCAAGATATCAAAATTTTCTATTGCAGCCACAAAAGATGCTGATTCAAATCTGTGGAAAGGGTGGATTTACAAGAAACAATTACACTTCCAACTTGTCAAAAATCTCAAGCCAATACAAGCATTGATAAGTACAGGACACGAATTATTCGAGACCATAGCACAAAACAAATTTTAAAACCACCATCGCATTACCCCTCTCCAAACAAAGAAAACAACAAGAACAACTCTCAGTTAAAGAGAAAGACAAAATTTCATATTTCTGAAATCACTTGTCCATTATGTACAGAAAGCACAACAGGTAGATTTACTATTCTAGATTGAAACCTCTAAACCGGAGGGATATTCGAGAAAGAAAAACCCTTGTAGCCCTTGTATGCGTAGTAAGCAATCCTTGTATAATAGAAACCCGGTAAGAACAGAATCGCTCCTAGTATAGCAAAGAATAACCCTGTTTCAAAATAGACAAATAATCACCACAAACATACAACAAGGTGAACAAACTATAAAGATGTCATTTTCACTGCAATTTTTGAAGTACAAACTAAGTTTAAGGGCATGCTTTTAATGGGGTAATGTTTAAGGGGTAATAAAAGTCAAACTTGACAAAACGAAGGTGTTTATAGGAGGTGGTAAGGAAAATAAGAGGTAGATATGGTGACATTGCGTAGAAAAAGAGAGTAACGGTGTGATGTTGCAGGAGGAAGGGGGATGATTACCATCATTTGGGGGACAATTGTTACCCTAGGAGAGTGGTGGATAACAAATACCTCCATAATGGTGGCAAAAATCTTCCTCATCACCCTCTCTTCTTCATACCTCCACTATCTTATAACCTTTACCACAACATAATCCTCTTAAGCATCATCACTATTAACCTTCATTTTGTGAAGTTTGACGTTTATTACCCCTAATACGTTATCCTCAATCCAAGCATGCTCTAACCCTTTGTTTGAATACAATGACATGGAAGGAAAGGAAGGGAGGAGAAAAAAAGGGGACAATCTCCCTTGTTTGTGTAAATGCTTGGAGGAAGGAAAGGGCGGGAGAGGAGGGATTCATATTCCCTCCTCCTTTAAGAACCTTCATCCCTCCCACTTTGGAGAGATTTGGGGGGAAGTTAGACTTCACTTCTCCTTCCCTTTCTTTCCCCTCCCCTTCCTCTTATTTCTCTTCCCGTCCTTTCTCTCATATCTTGTTATCCAAACAATGTGTAAAGGTTGATGTGCACTTAATTATGAGAGGTGCAAGGGTTTTTGTTGGCGTTTTTGGGTTTTTTTATTCAACTTGGGCCTGGAAACGAGAGGCTCAGACCCCTCTTAGGTGCACCTTTCGCCTTTTGAAACTAAGCTTAAAACCGGTAACAAGGTACAACCAAAAAATGCAGGTAGCTTTGACTGTCTCTTACAAGAGTACAACCAAAACATTAGATTCTCTTCTTAATCAATCAAGCAAACCCATAAAAAGAACTAACAAATACATACTTATAATTAATTAAACAAGTGAAATTACCCCACAAAATATACTAAAGAACTCATTTTGAGATTCAAATATTCAAAGCAAACCTACAGAAAATCTAACAGACTCAAACTCAGTATTCATCAAACAACCCCACAAAATATACTAAAGTACCCACATATAGATTCAATTATTCAACTAAACAAACCCAAAAATTCAAAAAAAAAAAATTACTTTAGATTCAATCAAACAACCTAAAATCCAAAAAAAAAAATCAACTAAAAAAAATCCAAGTAACCCAATTTTAAATCAATCAATCAAACCCAGAAAATAAAAATTTAATCTTTATAAACAATCAATCAAACAAATAAATCAACACCCAAAAAACAAAAAAAAAATCCCAATTCAAAAAAACCATCAAACAAAATCAAAAATCAAAATTAGGGTTACAGAAAAAGATCAGAAATAATTACCATGAGCTTTATCACCACCAATATTATTAACAGCCATAAAAATCCCAAGAACAATTCCAATAACACCAGCTACAAGAAGTGAAACAGCAAGTGCAATCTCTTTAATTGGAGGTTTATTATTAATTGCGTAAGAATTTTCCATCATTATATCTTCATCTGTTATGGAGAATGCGTGATCAACATACGCCATTTTTGGAGCTTCAAATTAGTCAATTTTTTATGGTTTTTTTTTGGGTGACGTATTAAAGATGAAAATTTTTTGATTGTTTGTGTGATTTGTTTGTTGGGTGATTGTTAGTTTGTTGTGGAGAAGAAGAAGAAAAGTGATTTAATATTATTAAAAAAAAAAAAAAGAGTTATTTAGATTTGAGAAAGGTACTGTTTGCTTGCTAAAAGGGTATAAGTCGGTAATTCGGTATGTTGGAACTTTGATCTCATTACAAGTGTGGAGCGATGCTTATCAGCTTATTGGATAGACTTTCACCGGTTATTCGGCACATAGTTTTATTTGAGGAATGATCAATAAATTACACTATTAGGTAAAATTCATATCAGAGTAGCATTTTGAGGTAATATGTTAAAAATTTAGAGGTAAAATTGTTTTTTAATATAAATTTCAAGGGATAGTGTGGTAATAAAATTTTCTATTTTTTACGAAAATGTCAAGTGATTTCTTATTTATACATATCATAGTAATTTACTAGATATTATCTGTTTTATTTTTATCTACGAGAGGGAAACAATTGAGCAAAGTTAGGTCTTAGGATTCTGGAAGCATAGGGTCGGATAAGATTAGGGTTGAGCGCAAATTATCAGGTGCTCCTGAGAGTACGATTAGTATTGTGTATTTGTGTTTTCGGTTTTTTTTTCTTTTTTGAAATAAATATTAGTTCATTAATAAAGGAGTCATACGATATTACAATAGAAAACAAAACTTTCAAATACAAAACAATATTAATTGAATAATATTCAAATTGAACAAAACTACGATCGTTGTATATGATCTGACAATGATGAATACCCTATTTATCGTTGTTTTATGCAGCTTTCAATAAGGGGTCTTTCAATATAATCTACTGTAGTTTTTAAATTTTAACATAATTGATTGTAGATGTAGAATCGACATCTGTTGCAACCCTGTATAAATCTTCATCAACAACTTAAATCTTCTACTAAAAAAAAAACCTAACCCAAACTCTCACAAGGAGAGAGATATAATCCAAATATGGGTAGATAAAACCCAATATATGGATAATAAGACTTCCTACGAGGGAGAGAATGGAAATTTATTATTGACATAAACAAAAAACTAATGCAAGAAGGAAAAAGAGGGGCTTACCATCGGCAGAAAAGGCTGGTGGTAGGCCATAGATTTGAAAAACTAGGGTTTTTAAAGAATGAGAGAAAAAGAAATGCGGAGATGGGAGAGGAGAGAGCGTTTGACTTTCTTTGCTTTGTTGTCTAAATGACCTTGCTTTTTTTTTTTTACTTTTCTTTTTCCCATTTTTCTATTTTTCTCCCAAACGAACCTTATTTCACAAACATCCTTATATAGGTGAATTACCTTAAATATCCTTACTCCCCCTCTTCCTTCATACCTTCCATCCACCACCACTTACACAATATCCTCCCATCAGCCTTGAAAACAAATTGCGGTGGATCAACCTTAACGCAAAGGAAGAAGAAGCCGGCGATGGAGGGTTTCTTCAAAAAAAAAAAAAAATTAAGTCAAATTTTCCAAGAAAACTGATTTGTCACTGAGCAAATCGCCTGATCGGGACGATTTACCTAGAGTCCTAAAGTTGATCAACCCTAACTCGGCCTACGAGCCTGACCTGGCTTGGCCCAAAAAATAGGGGCTTTGGGTATGGGCTAGGCCTGACCCGATTTTTTAAACTTTCCTATGGGCTTTGGCGGCCTAAATTTAAGAAGGTTAGTTAATTTTTTTTGGACCCGGCTCAAAAGAATCTGAAAATCCTACTCCAAAATTTTGGATTTTGGACAACGAAATTATACCCGAGGTCCGACCCAAGCCCGATTATCAGGACTTCTTTAATGCGTCAAGCCCGGCCCCAGCCTATAATCACCTCTAGGTTTATCCATGGGCAAATCATGAACGTTTAGCCAAAAAATTAATAATATTTTGTAGCAATTATCAGTAACATGCCTTAGTTTGGCTAGTTACAAATACTAGACAAGTATGAAAATAATGAGTCAGTTATTTGTAACGGGAAAATGAAGATTGGTTAATAATAGGTATTTCTAATGAGCCAAATTAGAACAATATTAGTAACATGCTGAAATTTTTATTTTTTATTATTTTTTTTCCAAGTCATCTCAATACCGTAAAATAGATGATTTGTGTTGGGACAAAACTTCTATGTTGGACAATTTAGACAACATTATAACTAATCTACATATTGTTCCGACAATTCAACAGTTTCAACGAGTAGTGTTTGGCGGTTAAGGTGGTGTTAGAGAAAGGGAGTTTGATTTTAGAGAGAAAGAGGCGGAGAGAATGGATTGAGGGAAAGAACAAAATGGGCAAGTTAACCATATTTGCTGACATTGCTTAGCAATTTACGAGCATTATTTAAAAATCGAGTGAAAGATAATGTTGCAAGTGAATTAAAGTTTTCTAAAATGGCCGATGTTTTTGCAACTACTCCCTCCGAATTTTTTATTTGCAATATACATCTTTTTAGATCTCCCAAGACGCAGCTTACAATATTAATATTTCAAATTTGGTGTAATAATAAATAATAAAAATTATGTATTTGGAAAGTACATATTAAGACGAATTAAACAAAATTTCATATAACTATATTACTCGATGTGTATAGAATATAAAAATGAGTCAAAGTTATCCAATAACTAGTGTCTAAAACGGTAAAACTTAATGTACAAATGAAGTAACAACGATAAATCTTAAACAGATTTATGAATAAACAGGTGTTTTTATATTACCCAATCCTTACCCTACAATTTTCATGTTTTTTAAAAGAAAATTATAGTGACCACAAAATACCCAATTAATTTATCAATATGTTTAAGGAATATATAAAAATGGATAGAAATGAGGCGCAACCATGGAAGAAACGTCGAAACAGCTCACGGTGCATGTTGAATCAACAATCCCCGTTTCTCTAACGTTTCCTCTCATAGTTCTCGTCCAATACGTGCTCCAAGTTTCGAACTTTTGGTCATTCACATCTCAAACCAAAACGTACAAAAAAAACCCCACTTTATATTTGCTTGTAAACAAAGCAGAAAAACCGAATTTTGCGTTTTTGAAGATTGACACACTATCATGACAACAAGAATAATGTGGAGGTCTTCTTTCACCTTAAGAACTTTTGTTACTCGAAAACTTACATCTCCTGCTAATTTCCGACGCAATTTTCCGGCGTATTTTCATGGCGTCACTATTTACTCTTACTCTCCTTTGCTGTCTCCTGCTTTCTTCAATCGAGCAGCAATTGTTTCTTCTTCAAACTGCATCTTTAAGCACAACTTTGGAGTTTCTCCTGACAAGGTTTTGTTTTTTTCTTTGATTTTGTTTTGATTTTGGAGTATGAGATTTTGTGGGGTTTTTGTGTTTGTTCATTTTTAGCTGAAATGTTTATGGGTTGTTGAAAAGTTTGGATTTTGAATGATGGGTGTTTGTTGGATTGTTCAATGTTGGTAAAAAAATAGTGCTTGAAGTGTTATCATCTGTTCATTTTTGGTTGAAATTTGTTGTGAATTGCTGAAAAGTTTGGATTTTGAATGATGGGTGTTTGTTGAATTGTTCAATGTCGGTCAAAATGAGTGTTTGAAGTGTTATCATTTGTTCATTTTTGATTGACATTTTTTGTGAATTGCTGAAAATATTGGATTTTGTATGATGGGGTTTTGAAGAATTAATCTCAAATGAGTATTTGTTGTGTTTTTCTTTATTCAATTTTAGTTTAAATTTTTTATGTGTTGTTGAAAATGTTGGGTTTTGAATGAAGGATGTTTTATGAATTGATCAAATGAATGTTTTAAGTTACGATTGGATTGTATTTTCCAAGTTCCATGCCATTTGTAATTTTCAGTTGAATTGTTCATGGGTTTTTGAAAATCTTGGATTTTGAGTGGAGGGTGGTTAAATGTGTATAATAAAATTATAATATAAGGTTTGTTCTATGTTTAGACATCCGGTGTCATTGAAAGTGTTGGTTTCCATAGAGTATAACTTACAATATTTTAATAAATTTGGGACATGTCAAAATAATTGGACTTCATTTGGTTTTATTTGGTTCACTGATTAATGAAATGTTGGTTTGCTGAATTATTGGGATTGTGTGATTTGATCTGTTTTAATCATGTGAGGATAATGCTTGCTGTTTACTTGTGGGAGCGAACTATTAAAATGTAGTAAACTTAGTAATTTTTGACCGGCTATCAAGGGACAAATTATTGATGTGTTTCCTGGCTGATAGAGTTCTTTAGGTTAACAGTATGAACTAATGCTTAAAATCAGCTTACAGAAATACTTTTACTATAGAAGTTGTTAGTGGGACTGTGGAAGATTGTACTGAATAACATTTTCTTGACATTGACTTAATACAAGTGTCATTTTGCGGTGAACAAGAGAAGAATGAATACTAAAGTTGGAAGTTAGAAAATTTTGATGGACCATACGGTTAGGGTGGTGGTGGACCGGGATCACCGGATGAGGGGTAGCAAGTATAGCGATTAGTATACTTGCCTAAGATGGGGGGATATTAAAGCCTAATAAGGTGGCATACCGGATGGGGGGATATTAATCGCAACACTTTCAAAGCCTTGTCTAACTTGGTATGTCTTACAACATGAAACATAGTTCTCCAACTTATGGCATAATATATGTTGCAGCTTATGTCATATATTATTAAAATAAAATGAAGAGAACAGATTCTTACTATGATTTGCTACATACTTAATAGGATTTACTAGAATATATATGGTGTTTGAAATACAGGTTAAATTTACTTAACTGCTCTGTCAAACCATAAATTAATTTGTTTACCAAAATGGAAATGCTGTATACCCGGGGCCTGTTTACTTCAGCTGAAAACAGCTGAACTGAACTAATTGGAGCTGAACTGAACTAATTGGAGCTGAACTGAAAGTTTTTAATGAAGGGATAATGAGTAGCAAAATAAAAGAAGAGCTTAACTGAACTGAACTGATTTTAAGCTGAAGTAAACAGGCCCTTAGAGATTAAGAATTGTATTAATTTTGTAATAGAGAAATGATTGGAAGTCTTAGAATATTTTGTCCTGAACAACATCTGCTAGTGTGAAAAGACTTTTCTCCTTTCTCCTTCTTCTTCCCCCTTTTCATCTGATGGACTGATGGTTGCACATACTCTTGGTTGTGGAAGTGTGAATCCTAACTAATCCTTTTGGAGAACTTTCGTGGCAGAGAAGTGAATAAGAATATATGTCAGTTTTTGTTTACTGAGTTTTTCTTTTAAGGTTTTCAGTTTCTAATATATAGTTTCTTTGCAGAGGACAAAGCTGAAGGGGTATGCATTGCTGTCAACTTCTGCTGGTGATGTGAATGGAGCAAAGCAGGTTGTCAAACAAAATATTAGCCGGGAAGCTAAAGTTGATCAAATTTCTGACACCAAAATACTAACTACCTTGGCCAAGTATTTATGGTCAAAGGATAACCTTGAATTTCGTCTTAGGGTGATAGCAGCCTTAGGATTTCTAGTTGGTGCTAAGGTATGCTTTTTAATATTTCTTTCTTTAATCTCGTTGGAGTATTGTTTTTTCTACTAACCTATCGTGCTCACAATTAATATCTAGGACAGTATGGTCTATTGGTCTACCCAAGGCATGTGAAGTGCATCTCTGAGTTTGCACTTCGAGGCCTACTGGAGTCAAATGAGTCCCGCTATTCTTCTTTCTGCATCCCTTTTTAGTCACACGAGTATCATTATTCTTCTTTCTTATTGTACCCTTTTTGATTCACCTCCATCTACCCCCCCCCCCCTCCCCTTTTTGAATTGTATTATTCTTCTTTCTTATTTCTGACCAACTTTGTGAAAGATTTGCCTCAACTGTGATATGGTATGCTTATGTGTTGAGTTTAGTGGTTAGAATTTGCTGAATGGTCACAGAGTGTTTGGTGTTTGTGATTTCTCAGGTTTTGAATGTTCAGGTGCCTTTCCTGTTTAAACTTGCAGTGGATTGGCTTACAACTGCAACCGGGAATGCCAATACTCTTGCTTCCTTCACTGCTTCTAATTCGTATATGCTCACCCTTTTTGTTAGTCCAGCTGCTGTTTTACTTGGTTATGGGATAGCTCGAACCGGGGCTGCAGCTTTCAATGGTACAATTCATGCCTACTTTTTCATGCCTGTCATTTTTAACTTTACTTTAGTGGGATTAAAATAACGGCTGTCTTTGGACCAATTTCACACAATTTTTTTTTTGCCTTTACTAATGTGTAATGTTGTCGGTATCTTAATCCATATAACTTATTCTTGTAGAGCTACGAACTGCTGTCTTTTCCAATGTAGCTCTGCGAACAATTCGCTCCATATCGCGGAAGGTAAATTTGCCTGTTTTTTTGGCTAATCAAGCAGTACATGTATGACAATAATATCATGTGCATCTTACTACTAGCTGAGAACTTCTTCTATCTTCAAAGGTGTGGGAAATTTTGTAAAGATAATGTTGGGTCTCAAATGATAAATTACTTGGCCAAAATTATAATTAATTTTTAATAAGGCTCACCATAAAAGATATAGTTGCTCAAATTGAGTTGTTAGGGTGAATAGCGAAATCATTATAATATGAAGTTCAACGAGTGCTGCATTTAGTCTACAACTAAAGTAGGTTAATTTTTATGTTAGGAACACTGCAAGAAAGCTTTTGTAGAGGTTTAAGATAAGTTGTTTAGCTGAGGTAATGTTTTGTAAAGTAATATTGACGAAAGGAGCAGTGCTAATATCATTTCCCTTATGTTTGGTATACATGGGAAGTAAAACTTCCGTGGGAAGTAAATTACATAGTGATTGGAAATTTCTAAAGTTGGTTGGTTATCAATGTGGGAAGTTAGTTCCATAGAAATATCTATTTACCTAGGGGAGACTTAGGTCCTGTTCTCCCCAACTTATTTTTGTTGATTTGAATTTAATTTTTCTGATATGAACTTATTTTTGCTGAACTAAACTTAATTTTACGTATCTGAACTTAATTTTGCTGAAACCATTAACAATTTATTAAGGATTGAAACTGATTTTTGCTAAACTGAACTTATTTTTGCTGACCTGAACTTATTTTTGCTGATCCGAACTTATTTTTACTGAAAATAAGTAATAAGACGAGGAGAACAAGGCCTTAGTAATTAATTCCTACATCTTGAGGAAAGTGGAAATTTTTGGGAAGTTGCACTTCTCCCATTTCACAAATTTTTTGCCAACCAAAAAACCATATTGCACTTCATAGGATTTTTCAATTCCCATCTTTTTAATATCAACCTAAGAAGGTCCAAGTGTTGCTAGTGCTTTAGCATGTATTGTAGTATATTAGAACTGTGATAATTAGGTGTTGATTGCTATCTAAGTGTTAGTTGATTCTAATTGCCTCATTTAATTTAACAGTATGTTTTCAGTGAGTTTTTGGAGTGTTAGGACTATTATAGGCTTTCTAAGAGTGTGTATATATTTTTAATTTTATTTACATATTATAAAATTTTTTTTTGGAGTTTGTGTATAGTTTTTTTTTTTTTTGCTTTTGACCTTTTATATGAAAGGAATTCTCTTATACTAGATTCACGAAGAGTGGCAAAAGGATAACGAGATGAGAGAAAAAGACCAAAAAAAACTTGGATGAGAGCGGTTGTTGGTATTATGAGGATATTGGGGTTTGAGGAAAATGTGGTAAAAGGAAAGAATGGAGGGGGAGAGGATATATGTCGGTGACTTTTGTGATTCATGTCTAGGTGACCCCAAACTATTTTGTGATTAAGGCTTTTTTGTTCGTTAAATTCCTACAAACTAATTTTCAAACCTATAGGTTTAGTGCACTTGGTTTTGGTCGGTTTGCAATCCCATCTCCCCCCCCCCC
>PYUH01000270.1:2882094-2902837 GCA_016808085.1 Suaeda aralocaspica
CCGTTTTTAAGACTTTGAGATCAACAAAAATGCCCAAAAAAAAATGTTTTTAGGTTTTTGAACACTGCAAAAAAAGACTGTCTTTCTGTATGTAACAAGAATCCATGATTTATGATAGCTGATTGTAAAACTTGCGATTAATTTTGCGTTGCAGTTAATTAACGCCTTCAGATTTATTGTGCAACTACATGCTAAAGTGAAGAAGCCTTTACTTGCTTTGTTTGCTTGTTAGCTTGTTCCATCAAAGGCATTGATCTGCATTTAGTTTCCCAGCAATCAGGTAATTATGTGGAAGACTTGTAAGATACTAATAAGTCGATCAACACACCATGAAATTTATGTATATTTTCTATTAGGAATTTAGGATGATTTAATATGATATCACTGAACTTTTTGACTTTTCTAACCCTTTTAATGGGCAAATAATGTTCTAAATTGATAGTGTAGTAGGACACTAGGATTAGGTGGTGGCAAGAGAGAAGGATTGAGATTGCTGGAAGGTGCTAGAGGATGAATAAGATGGTTGGAAAAAATATGACTTTTTGAAGTGGGTAACATATGGAAATGTCAATAGCAAAGGAGTACCGTGTAGATTTTAAAAATTAAGGATACTAATGAAAGTGTCAAAAGTAGGGGGGACAGGTGGTAGCTTGGTACCATATTAAATAATAATTATGCGATGGTTTTGGTGTTTTCATTTGATGGGGTTTTGGCAACTATTTGAAGAGAAAAGAGGAATAAAACTTGTAACTAGAAATATTGTGGTCCTTGTTTCTTTAAAAGAAAGAATCTAGAAAACTAGTAGTAGTAAAATGCCAACAAGCTGGGCAATAACTGAAGATTATCTTCCATGGCTAATCATGGTGTTCAGAATGATCTAGTTTGGGCTGCAGCACAGTTGGGAATTTGTATTTTAAGAAAGGACCTCTGTTGTTTGGCTAACAATAAATGTTGAATGAAAGTTTTCTTCTTTTGAACTAGCCTTCGCTTCTCTCTTAATTTTGCATTTGACTAGCTGATTTCTCTTTTGTTTTTTTCCCAGGTCCTTTTTCTTAATATTTCTGATTTTAAAGATTGTGCTTTTGTGATTGTTTTATTGTCCATTGGAGCTTATTTGCTAGTTGACTCAAGCTTAGCATACAAAATTTCCCTTTTTCTTTTTAATTACATTTGGTGAATTGCTTTTAGTTCATTACTTGCTATTTTTAGGCATCACTGTTGTGGTAAAAGAAGCAATAGTCCTTATTGATAAAATTTTGATTATGTCGGGTACTGCAGGTTTTTTCACATTTGCATGACCTTGACCTCCAATATCACCTTAGGTACTAATCATATTTATATTTTTCCTGTTATGCTTTTGTTTACTTTAATAACTGAATCTGAATCAATTGTTTTCCCTTTTCTTTATAAAGATGGTGCCTGTGTACACTTTTATTACTCTTAAGTTATGCTTCCTATTATGCTTTAATATATTCATTAAATGTTTCATCTTACATAACTTGATTGCCAAATTGTAGTCGAGAAACTGGTGGATTGAATCGAATCATTGATCGTGGTAGCCGTGCTATAAATTTCATTCTCTCATCAATGGTGTTCAATGTTGTTCCCACAATCTTAGAGGTATGTATCTGTAGATTGTGTTATTTGTCATTGAGATTCTTGGCTCTTGACAACCTGCTTTCTCATCATCCATATTTTTCTCATTGCCATTTTCCAATCATAGACATTTTTAACCTTTACTTTATTAGATATCTATGGTGTCAGGTATATTGGCTTACAAGTTTGGAGCTCCTTTTGCATGGATAACATCCTTGTCAGTTGCTGCATATATCGCTTTCACCTTGACTGTGACACAGGTAGACTAACTCTTTGTTTTTACTCCGATTAATGATAATAGTCTTTGAAGATTGTTTTCGAATGAACATCATGGCTGAGTAATTTTATGAATAGTTTTTTAGCTGACACTTGTTTGTCTTTGAGTGATTACAGCTAATGAATAGCTTAAAGAAGTTAATTTTTCTTACAAATGATCTCTAGTCTCTTTTAGCGCAAAATAAGATGTATGATTCTTATGCTTGTAACGGATATCTTGTTTACTTACAACTCCATCTTTGTCTTCTGTGTATTCTACTACTGAGAGGTCTAGGAAGCATTAGATGTATGTTTCCTTGTCTAAGTACTAGTGCAAACTGGTGGAATGGCTGCTTTACAAACTGCACTGCAAAAAATGTTACAACTTTAAAGGAAGGAAGGAGATTTACTAATGGTGGTGCTAAGTAGATAGTACGTAATAGAAAGGTACTTTGTGATAGATTTTTTAGGGGCAATAAAATTTGAGTGAGACTCTGCCTTCTTAACTTCCTACCGTAAGGAGGCTCTTTCAATAGATTCAATCTGCTTAATTTACCTATTTTAATTGGATCTTTTATTCTGTCTAGACACTGGAATCCAATTATTTTACCTAATCTTTACTTATTCTCTTTTACATACTTTTCCGTATTAACTTAGCCCTCAGCCCCTCTGATGGGGTTTCTCTTAAGGGTCTGAATCAATTGTACGTAACCTTACCCTTGCATTTTCAGACAAGCTCTTTCATTGGAATCTTGGTTGAGTGACAATTGACTGGTTATCTTAATCGATAAGCAGTAGCCAGTAGACAACAATGTGGTGAGATGTGTGATATTGTCGGTTTTGATCTTAACCTAGGAAATTTCTCATATGCAATTCTACAGTTACTAGTATTCTCTTGTCACCTCTTATATTCCAAGTTATGGATCTGTTAAAGGTCGAAGCTGTTGTGTGGATTCTGGCTCTTGTTCTGTAAGCTTAAGTAATTTGATATTGATGTGAGTGTTTGTCCTCTAAAATCATTTCCTGAGTCTGCAACTTTTGGAAAAACAATATATATCTTTGGTTTTCTTTACTGCAGTGGAGGACTAAGTTCAGGAAGGCCATGAATAAAGCTGACAATGATGCAAGTACACGGGCAATTGATTCACTTATTAACTATGAGGTAAGTACTCTACAATCAGCAGCTTGAATGATTCTCATTTGATTCTTATTAATTCATTATTTACTGCATTATGTTGTCTTTTTAGACTGTCAAGTTCTTCAACAATGAAAATTATGAAGCCGACAAATACGATGAGTTTTTGAAGAGTAAGTCTTCTGTATGATCTGTCACATTAATATCGATAATTGTGTTAATGGTGAATGCAGTTGAATTTCTGTTTTTAATGATCTCATGCTGGCTCTATATAGTCCGATCATAGTCTTCTCGATCAGTCGTCTATGCTGCATGTCATCCGAGATTACTTTTTGGGTTCTATATAAACAATGATGATGCTGATTCTTCTGGTATCTTTTAATACACCAGGGTCTGAAGATGCTGCATTGAAGACTCAACGCAGTCTTGCTTTTCTCAACTTTGGTCAAAGCATGATATTCAGCATAGCTTTGTCAACCGCTATGATATTGTGCTCTAATGGTATAATGGCTGGGCAGATGACAGTTGGTGATTTGGTATTGCTATCTATATTCTGTTTGGCTGAATCCATGTTATGATAGACCAAGCCTTTTGTGAATTGCCTCCTTAAATAATCAAAATGCAGGTTATGGTAAATGGCCTCCTCTTCCAGCTGTCACTTCCATTGAATTTTCTTGGTAGTGTATACCGAGAGACAGTCCAGAGTCTTGTTGACATGAAATCATTGTTTCAGCTGCTGGAGGCAAGTTTCTGAATCTGCTACTTACTCTTCTCCACAAATAAAGTGATTGACATAGTCGTATTTCATTTAGTGTTTTGACTTCTGACCATTGACCTTTTCATAGAAGTCCTGATGGCAATTTTGCATGGACCAAACAACCTGTCCAAACCCCAGATTGGACCAATTTGGACAGATTTTAGATTTATTTCAGCTCTTTAAATAACTTCAACGTTTAGGAAAATGATACTTCGTAGCAAGTACCTATTCAAGGTAAACTTAGGAAGTTAGAGTTAATACTTAATACTAAATAACCGATACGAGTAATACATTTATCTTTCCGATATGCTGAAGAGGAATATTAATGCATTGCCCTGAACTTATTAAACCTGAACCTATTAGTTTTAACCTCTTGATTTGGACTTGTTGAATTAATTGATTTTGATGGGAGCTTTTCGAATAAACTGTATTGGAACTTATCAAAAAATGTGAAATTACTTAACAATTTTTTTCTTATTATTATTCATTGATATTTTGCTGGAATTATTGTACATAATTAGAGCTAATTGGAACATATTAAAATTGGTTGTTGGTTGCAACTTATTAAACCCAATTGTAAATTTGTAACTAAGCTAAAAATAAAATCTTTATGTTGAAGCGAACACATCCCTTATTGCTTAGATTTACACCTTTGAATTCAAGTTAAAAATCGATTTCCAAACTGATTTTTAAAGGTTTTTGGACTGGACTAGAAACTTAATTGTTTTGACTCGGGGACTGAATCAGTTGCATTCTGTCTGGCTCCAAAGCACTTTGCTAAATTAATGGTCCGTTTGATAAGGTGTAAAACGTTTTCACTGAAAACTGTTTTTTTCATTTTACATTGTTTGTTTTGGAGTAAAATGTTAAATGTAAAACTTGAGGTGGGAAACCGTTTTCTACCATGTTGAAAACATTTTACTCCAAAATTGGGAGGAAAACATTTTCCATCACCCTTGGAAGGAAAGCATTTTCCCTCACAATTGAAGTAATTGATTTTCCGTTCAACCAAACAATGAAAAATGATAAAAATTTAAAATCATTTTACATGCAACCAAACAACGGAATTATTCATGAAAAAGAATTTTCCAACGTAAAAGGTTTTCCATGGAAAGTTATTTTCATCCGACAATGTTTTACACCCTACCAAACGGACCCTTAGGATGGATAAAAAGTCTTGAGCTCATTGATGAATTTTTTTTTGGAGGTAATTTCATCGTTTTTGGTTATGTAAATTTCTCCAAGGAGTCCAAGCATTGTAAAATTCACTGATCACAATTACTATTGTGTCAGCTTGTTCTAGACTATTTTTTTTCTCTCTTGGAACCCGATACTTTCGTTTAAGTGACTATAATATCTACTTTTTTCATTGTTGGTATGTGGTATCGCATCCATCGTGTGTATATTTCCAAAACAACTTTCTTCTGTTGAAGTGATTAATTTCTTCAGAGCTGCCCCCCTAAAAATATCAGAATTTACGTAAAACTCTGTTATAGTTATTTTCTATAAGATCCTTCACATATGAAGGCCTTTCTTATCTTACTTTCAACAAATCATAAAATTTATTGAGATGTAGCACTGACCAAAAAAAATTTAATAACTTTTATTGCAATGTTCCTAGACTTTAGCTTGATTAGTAAAGAATTTTTAGAGATGACAAAATTTTGAAACACAGCAATGCCAAACGAATACAATTTGTTGCTAATTTTTTTCTAAAAACTATTGGTACTGCAGGAGAAGGCTGACATCAGTGACAAAGAAGGTGCAAAACCATTGAAGTTGGATGGGGGTGACATTCAATTTGATAACGTACATTTCAGGTAGGAAGAGGATTGTGTTGAATTGCCTTTTATTGCCTGCTTTGTTGTTGCTAGTGAATCCTGTCATTTGGAGCTCTGACTTATTGACTTGTGAAAATTTTGAGGAACTGTGATGCTCCTCATATTTGTGTCTATTGTTTTTGATTATCTAGGGTGAACTTGGGTGCTCCTTAGATTTAATCTTTCTTGTGTTCTATCTCATTCAAACGTGGCACTGCAGCAGTTTTGCTGCTGTACTGTCGTCAAACTGATATTATTATGAGGTACAAATTAGATCTGCTTTATGAAGCACAGGTATTTCCCCTAGGTGGCTTCCTAAGTACCTGATAGGGGTAGAGGTCTGTGTGGGTGTGGCAAGAACAAATATATATATATATATTTATAAATCTCGAAAGTAAAAGTAAAAGGTCAGGTCCCACCTTCCACAGTTCCACTGCTTGTTAATGACTCAATAGTCAAAGTTTAACTTCCTCCGCTCCAAACTTAATTTTTTTTCTCTCCTTCGTTCTCCTTGGCCACATACTCATACAACTTCTTTTTGTTTCTTCTCTCTCTCTTTCAATGACTAAGAGTTTGAATGTTGAGTTGTTGACAGCTACTTCCTCTTATTCTACTGTCCCTCTTCTTTTTTCTTTTTTTTCTTTTATATTTTTTATGATGTTGTTGTTAGTCTCTAGTTAGATGCTTCACTTCAATATCGATTTGGGCTAAATGCTGCATTGAAGGACTATAAATCTATTACTAGTTACAAATTTTGCATCTAAATACATTATTTATTTTTGATGTATCTGCATACGAATCCATTTTGAAAATCAACTTTTTGAGGGTTTCTTGACTTGCAATTTGACACTGGTATGCGATACGTTCGCTTTTCTTCCCTTTGGAATGTAGCTGTATGGTCGTGTGAGGATGAAGAGTGTACATGATACAACACAATCCGCCTATTCTGTTTCACTCAAGCAAGGAGATAAGGTAACCAGGAAAAATCTGAGAACAGCTATTGGAAGATTGGCATTTTAGGTAGTTCACTATTGAGTAGCAAGTCAGTTTTACTGTAATAGAGAGGAAAAGGGTAGACGTAGAGACTTTAGCCTTCTGTGCAAGCTGGACTGTTTGGATTGTAACAGAATGGCGTATGGAGGGTGAAATGACTGATTGGCTTCACTTTGGGCATCAGTGATAGGTTTATCTTAGACTTGTTCTTTTTTTGGATTATTTTGAATAGAAATTTATACTTGAACATAACAGTAACATAATGACATTGCTACCTGTGTAATGTGCTAACACAAATCTAAATCTCATGGCAACATCTTTGTGAAGCTGATCCTCTTCTGCAATTCACCCTCCATAGTCTCCCTTGCAAAGCTCATTATAGTACTTTGTTGTTCAATGTTATCCTTTTGAGAAAAATTCTCCAATTCATTATTAGTTTTAGAAATTAGTGGATACATGGTTCAAACAAACTCTGGTAGACTCACCTTTTGAAGTTAGGAGCTGAATATGCCCAAATTGTTAAAAACCATGCCACAATTGCTTTGGCACCGTTGGGAAATGAGTAAGATGCCTTTTCTGCAGCTTTGCAATCAGTAATGATTGCAACTGTGAAGGATAGGACAGGGGCAAGAATTGGTGACTCTAGTTCCCTTCTATGTTGCTAGCAAATTTTTGATAAGCTTATGGAGTCTGAACCACATAATCACATATTATAGAGATTTTGGTGCTAAAGGCTGGGTAGGAGTTGACATTACTCTGCCAATGCAAGTTATAAACAAATTGCTTTTGTCGCCAAACAAAACAAACTACTTCCTTCTATTCTAATTGTGATTCTTCTAACTACTTAGTGTGTTGCTTTTCAGGATTTTGTATCATGACCTCGTTTAATTATTGTGGTTTTTTAATCAATTCATCTGTGATGAAGTTTCGCTTGTTTGATATTTTATCTTACATATATCTATGAAAAATTACAGCTATCTGACAGACAGAAAGATACTTGATGGGATATCGTTTGCTGTACCAGCTGGACGAAGTGTGGCTATTGTTGGCACTAGTGGAAGTGGTATGCATTGTATACTCTGTTTAATGCTTTGTGCTTTTTTCTTGTGTTTGTTTCTTTCTCCCTATTTCTATATATAGGCGAGTACTTGTTTGTAAAAGACTAACTTGTGAAAGGGCCATATTGGTATTCTAGTATTATTAGGTTATGGTCTTTAGCTTTAGTAAAAATAAGGAGAGGGAGATTTAAGGAAGAAGGTAGGCAGAAAATTGTGAGGAACTTTGGAGAGCTGTGACCTCAAGTCACTTGTAACCCTTTTGACTATCTTAATTATTATTATTATCATCATTCTAAATCCTACCGTTACACTACATAATTAGTCGTAATCAGTTATGTTTTATCTGGTACTTTACATTGTTCCAAAGAATCAGCTTCTTCACTTGTGAAATTCTGTCTCCTCAATGGTAAGAACTAAGTTGGGCAAAATTTAACTCACAATTCTACAGATTTGATACCAAATACTACTTTGTCTGGTATGATAACGTTTGTATCTCAGCCTTTGAGGCTGTTAGATCCAACCCCACTACTGGTACACCAGGGATGGCCGGATTTTGATTTCCCTTACTGTTTCCCCTACTTTCTAGAGTCAATTGCGCCCTCTTTGACCTACTGGAGGTCTTGATCTGCTTCTCTTTATCATACCTAAAGCTGTAATATTATGCAAATCAGATCTAATGAGTTAAATGAATCTAAAATTTGGTCAAGGAGCAAATCTGTTTTACATGCCACTTGGATTGGTATTGTCCACATTTGAGTTTTTCCATCAAATTTGATTTGGCCTCATTCTCATAATAAAGTAAATTTGCTTTCTAATGATATTATAGTATGTCTCTCCTTAGTACCCTGATCCCTCTATAGCTTGTTGGAATCATTTATGTGGGCTTTGTCTTGCTGATAAGATAATTGATTTATGGCACTCTTCACTTGATGGATAAAGTTGGATAGGTGACATTGTTGATTTTTGCTCTATTGACCAATAACTTCTCTTTTCAATTGACTCTGCTGCTCATTACGTTTGATGCATGTTAATGTGTGTGATATATCTTAAATTTGCAGGCAAGTCAACCATTCTTAGATTACTCTTCAGATTCTTCGATCCTCATTCTGGACATGTAAGGATTGGTTGGAATTTTTAAGATCTCTTTACAATGATTCGTATTTTGTTAATGTTAATGGACTGTTAAGCTCTTTTCGTTTCCATTTGAAGTTTTTGAAAAGCATTTGCCTTTTTTTTCCCTTAATTTTTCTCGCTGCAGTGCACGTTTTGAAATTTTATTCTCTTAACCAAGTTAGGAATTAGGTTAGCAGGATGGGCATTTAATGAAACTTTAAAAAGTCCTTTTCGCTTTGTACTAGTGCCTTAGGGTTTGTGTTGAATAGATAAGAACTTCCATGGGGGCAAAGCATTAGGTGATTGATTAGTGTGAAATTAGCTCACTGATTGACGGGATGTGTATCTGACAAGGTAATCCAAACCCTTATATCTGTATAGCATCTGGACCCAAATTCAAGTATACAATTGTATATGGATGCACAGATTACAATTTTTTTGTTGCTGTCAATCTGTCATACTTATGCTGTTATGAAGTTGATGCAGTAAATATGTGATTATAGCTTTAGATTCTAGTTCATGATTTCATACTTGTATAAATGTGTAGGAATTTAAAAAGATGCCATTTTAATAAAGATTCATTCATGGTTTTTCTTCTATGATAATCTTAGTTTATCTTTGCCTTTCTGGAACTCATTTTTTCGTTATATGTGTATTTTATTTTGCCATCTTCACTATGAATGAGAAATGATGTATTTGTGGCTTATGCAGTGACTTCGCCCTATTTCTGCCTCGACTTTTTACACCCACAATTTTTTGTTCTAACTTTTTGAGCTTTGACATTACAGATAAGAATTGATGGCCAAGACATTAGTGAGGTTACTCTTGACAGTCTCCGAAAATGTATAGGTGTTGTGCCTCAGGATACGGTACAGTTAGTAAATTACTTTAAGCTTCTTTTGACTTGCAACTTTGTAAGTCTTGAAACAGTTGCATGTTTAATGGCCATCTTGTGTTTGGTCTCAGGTACTTTTCAATGATTCAATATTCCACAACATCCATTATGGCAATTTGGCAGCAAGCGCCGAGGAGGTCTGCATTTTTGCAATGTTACCTCCATGTAATATCAATTGTTGAGTGTGTAAACTTGCAGCTTAATCTTCTATTTGCAACAGGTGTATGAGGCTGCGCAACGAGCGGCAATTCATGATACTATCATGACATTCCCTGAGAAGTATTCAACTGTTGTGGGGGAAAGAGGCCTAAAGGTTAGAGTTCTTAGTGGCTTTTGTAATTTTTCTTGTGCTTAGATGGTTTGGGGCTGTTTGGTGTTGGGTAATTAAGTGGAAAAAGCCATCTAAACCCCAAATTCCCTTAGAGTGCATTTGGATTGGCATTTTTGAAACAATTTTATTGAAGGGCACAACCGCCTTTTAGTACGCATGTTTATACAGAAGTTTTTGTTCTTATTTGTCTGTGATCACAGCTTAGTGGTGGTGAGAAGCAGCGGGTTGCATTGGCTCGTGCATTTCTCAAATCTCCTCCCATTCTGTAAGTTAGCTTTTTTGCATTGTGCATCTCTGATCAAATTTCAGGACACTGTTATATCTATTTGCTTGCTTCTACTCCTTTTGTAGCATGGTATAAGGGATTAATTTTACATCTTTCTTGGCACTTAACTTGTAGTCTTTTAATATTATGCAATATAGTTATGCAGTTCTGGAGTCTAAAAATCTGGGAACTTGTTTGTGGATCGCAGTGTAAAACTTTTGTAATCTTTTGGGTTTGTACAATAATCTCTATTTGAACACTATAAAATTGAACTGGATAGCATTTAAATTACCGCAATCTTACTTGGATATGTTTAGACTTTGCGATGAAGCAACAAGTGCACTAGACAGTACCACAGAGGCAGAAATCTTAAGTGCGCTAAGATCTCTTGCGGATAATCGGACTTCCATTTTTATTGCTCACCGGCTTACAACTGCTATGCAATGTGATGAGGTAAATTTTGTATCTGGTCAATATATCTTGATTTTTTTTAGTGTGTTCTTATCCTTACCCCTTGAACTGCGACCTTTTCCGTTATTGTTGCCATGTACTATCTTAAGTTCTTAACTGAGGCTTTTGTATTTCCTGCTCTAGTAAGTTCAGTTTTGTATTCTTGATAAAAGTGCATTGCAAGTAATATATCAATACAAGGCTTAAATTGTGAACCTTTTTGAAAAAATTGTAGTGTTCGCCATTGGCTGCAGCTCGGTTTGATTACACTAATGTTGGCTTATAACTTTATAAGGGCTGATTATTCACATTAGCTTTTGATCACCAAAAACAGTCGAGTTACATTAAAGGAACTTGCACATTCTTCTTGTAGCAACTGATTTGTTCTGTCAGTTTTACTGGTTTGAAGTAGAATTTTCGGGTTGTAATTTATCAGTATGTGCTTCTAACATTGCAATGTGTAAACTCTGCCTTCAGATTGTAGTTTTGGAAAATGGAAGGGTCGTCGAGCAGGGTTCACATGAGACTCTTCTGGCAAAGACAGGTAGATACTCTCAGCTTTGGTCTCAGCAGAACAGCACAGTTGATTTTCTTGATTCAGCTGCCAAGCTTTAAATCAAGCGGCAATTGAAGAAACATTCATGCTGCAGATAACTGTATTTGAGATTCAGAGCAGACAGTTGCAAAAAACTTACAGAAGTGAACAGAACCTGTGAAACCTGCAAAGAAGGGCAGCAAGAAGGATTTTTTGTTTTTGTTTTGGAACTTATGTTAATAGTCCCCCAATCAATTAATCTCCTTCACCGCCTCGCGTTTTGTCCCCCTCTAAAGAAAAGATTGTTGTATAGAAAGTGTTATCCAAGGGGAACCATTTGATTCCTAGTCTACGTTTACCCAATGTTTTTTTGTTGTGCATAAATCAAGGATTCTAATGCCTACTTGTTACTTTTTACAAACTTCAAGTATTGGAAAAGTTGGGAGGATCATTGAAACGGATTAATCCCGAGTTACCCTTGTGAATCAAGCTCGTCCTTGAATATATCCTATCCAAATAATAGTCTTTGTAATTAAAAGAAAAGCGAGTGGTCATTAATGGAGAACAATGATGAAAGAAGTGAAGAAACTTTAACAAAATAATGGAGGAAAGAAATAAATGATTGAATAACTAAATTGTGAAATATAAATTTGATGTATAGTTTTATTTGTAGTGTGAAGAACGAGTTGTTTGAAGTTTGAAGTTAGAAGTTACAAATGTTCAGCCAAACAGATAAAAATACCATTGGTGTTAATGAACTAGTTTATGGCTCGTATTAGAAAGATATTTAATTTATTGAACTGTTGAAGTTTTGATCATTCCATTATAACACTCTAACATGACTGCTATTTAGTTCAATAACTTCCAACACTGTCTATTTAGTTCAATAACACTCTAACATGACTGTTGAAGTTCAATAACTTCAAAACTGTCTATTTAGTTCATGTATCGTAAGTTTAGGTGTCAATACACACACACAAAAAAAAAAAACCTACTCCAAAATGTCATATGAAATGCGAACTACTTTGTCCGTTATTAAAGACTGCTACATATATTTTTGTGGAACATTCTTTAAAGATTTCTATTCCAAAGGATTACATTACTTTCTTTGATTATACCTATCAGTCACGTATCGCTATTACTTATTGGCCTAACCTTAATAAGTGATTTATGCATTATTACAAAATTAAAAGTTATAACACACTTAGGTGTTCTCTATTGAGAGTTAACAAAAACAAATCGTACATAGTATCAATCTTATAAGAATCGAGAGTTCGAGACGGTACAATTACAACCACCACCCTCTTTAGTGTCTCTACCTACCAAACATTAGAGACATGAAACACATGCTCCTTACAATAATTAACTCAATGCAACAATCACATTTTATCAATGTTCCTCCAAAGCACTCAATTTAATCCACCTATTTTTACTTTAGTCAATCCAAAATGTCTCAAACTAACTTACTAACAACAAAGATTCAGCCTTTCAATGTAACAAAAAAACCCAAATTTAACTTCCCAATTCAAAACTCAACTCACCTCCAAAAATCCCTAGTAAAATCCAAACAAAACTTCCAAACTATTACACTTAATACTATTTCTTTAACATCTTCATTTTTACGACATTTTACTAAAAAGCTGCAAATACCTCAAACCTCGACAGAACCGCCGAAAATGGAGAATCGACGCTTTGCAATGTTGATGTTGATTTCAATGTTCATTGTTGCTGCTTCACCTGCATTTGCTGCTTCTTCTGAAGCTGATTTTATTAAGAAAACTGTTTCTTCCAATAAAATCGTCATCTTCTCCAAATCTTATTGCCCGTAATTTTCTATCTTTTATTTTTGAATTTGAATTTTTGATTGTTATTTTCTGCTTGATTTTACTGTTTGAGGTACTATTTTAGGTTTAATTTTGAAGATCGGAGATTAGAGATGGAAAATTAGGCGTTTAATGAACTGAAATTAAAGTGCATTTTGAGATTATAACGCCTTAAAATCTATAATTGTAGTGTTGTTTGTTTACTTAAACGAAATTTAGTGATATAATTTAGAAATGGTTAAATTCTATCATTTAGATTGCAGTTTTATGCTTGATTTAGCTGTTTGAGCTAATTTTTTGGGTTTAACGTTGAAGATTAGAGATTAGGAGTGGAAATGATGCATATTTGACGGGTTTTCAATAATTAAAATCAATCTAACACTCTTTAAGGCTCAAACGATTTGAATTTATATTGTGATCAACGAATATGTTATGAATTTGTGATGACTTATAGTGAATGGTGGTGGTAGTGTAGTTGTTTATGAATGGAATTTGGATGAAATTAAGGGATATGACTTTCGATCACGTTTAAAAGAGTTTAGAACTTGAGTCATGTTCAAGAACATAAGCATAACATGCAACTTCACAACGTCTTGCTTAAACAAGCTTAGTAAGCTCTAATCTCTCTAAATAAATGATGAATTAATAATGGTAGAATTCAATAGATAATGTCTAAAACCAATCCTAAACATACTTACACGCCAAGTAAAACAAATCTAACTAAAAACTGATTTTCAATTTGACAATGGGAAAAAAAACGAATTAAAACTCTATCTTACGAATTTTATCTGATTTTTCCCTGAAAGTATTTTTAATAAGCTTTCCAACGCATATTCACAAGTCTAACTCAAAGGCAATTGTTAATGAAAATCGTCAAATTCAGACAAATTGCACATCTTTGAAGCTAGAATTCGATCTTTAATTGTTCCAAGAAACGTTCAAGATTGAAATTTTTAATCAAGAAACCTTCAAGAACATGATCTTCCATCATTGTAGAACAAGTATGATTAAAACCAAGACTTAAAATGAAAGCAATAAAGCATGAAATGAGAAAAACTCAGCAATCGCGACAGGAAAAAAACCCATAGGCAAAACCACCAAGGAAAAATTAGACCTTTATATTCACATTAGGCCAATTAGGCGTTTAAAACGAGATTGAAGTACATTCTGAAATCTGAAATTATTGTTGTAGTACTATGTCTTAAACTTAAGCAAATTTAAGATTTAAGATTTAGGTTTGTTATACTTTAGTGCGATTTGGTTACACTTTTATAACTGATTTTGTTGTTTAGAGTTGAACTTTGGCTTAGTTTTCAACTCGGAGATTAAAAATGATTTTTTAGGTATTAATTAACCGAAATTGAAGTACACATTGAGATTCCAACTTGCATTGTTGTAGTAATGTCTCTTTGATTGAAGCAATTTTAGGTACTTGCATTAGAAATTTAGAATCGGTTATATTTTTATTTTTAATTTAGTGAGATTTGATTTTTTATTTTAATTTTCCTTCTCAATTATACACTTAAGGTATAGCGTTTTCTAGGTTGTATGACATGTATTGTAAGGTTTTCAAAATTCTAACTGTATCAGGAACCAACCTATTTTTCTAGGCCATGCCCTTTTTCGTTAACTTTTTGTTAAGATTTTTGATTTTTTTTCATTTGAATATATTCTTATTTTGGATTTTTTAGTTTAAAAATGATTTAACAAAAATTGTAAAGGGATGTTAATGGCGGGGGCAAACTTAGAAAACTAGGTAGGTTCAGGGGCATAGTTGACAATTTAAAGGACTTCGGAATACAACTTAGAAAACGATAGAGGTTTGTGGCATAATTGATGAAAACCCCCTTTTTTTTGTTATTTTATATTACTTCATTGCCATGAATTTATGCTTCAATAATTCATTGGTGTATACTTGTGTACAATGTTTGCTTTCAAATCAATAAATCAAATCCTCGGTCCCATAATTAGGGTCAGTTACATAAACTAAATTTGATCTTTTCGTTTGGTCATTTATATAAATTTCCCCCCTCCATCCCCCATCATGAACCTTGTTCTCTTGTAAATTCAATTGCTTCATATCTTTTTGAACTCCAGCTAGCTAAGTCATTTTTGGTCTTCCTCTACCTCGTTTGGGATCTCCATGATCCCGCACTCTGTACTCTTCGTATCGGTGCTCGTTCTGTCTCACATGTCCAAACCAATGCATGCGGTTTCCCCTTACATTGTACATCAACCTTCTTACTGATAACTTAATTCTTATTTTATCCCTTATAATTTTCCCGCACATCCATCTAAACAGTCGTATACTCTCATCTCCGTGACACCTACTTTTTGAATGTGTTCCTTCTTAGATGCCCAACATTTTGCACCAGAAAGCGTTATGTTTTTTTATTACACAACGCTCTCGTGGTTGTTGCTCCGTTTAAGGTTTAATTTTGTGAGCCACATCTTAGTCAATATCACCATTCTCTTGAATAGTTAACTCAAGATATTTAAATACTCCCTCATGTCTAGATCCTTTTCATCCAACCTCACCACAACATCATTTGCCCTCCTCTGTTTCCCAAACCAACATTCCAAATTCCAAATTTTACTCCACTCTGACTTAGCTAAATCCTTCTAAACGCCACGGTCCAACCTTTGCCTCCTTTGCTCCAATTTGACATTAACAACGATTTTAGTTTCATGCACCTACAATATCATCCGCAACAACATACATTATGGCACTTATCTTGAATTGATCTTGTTACTTAATCTACAACCATTACAATGTTAGCCTTTATTGACCGAAAATATTAATTTCCTTGTTGGATATTGTTTGAGACTTAGGCCTTATCCTTGTTAACTTATCTTTGTTGATCTGAACGTATTTTTGCTTAACTGAACTTGTTTATGATGATATGAGCTTATTTTTGCGCTAGACTTATTTTTATTGAAATCATGAATTATTTATTAAAATTTTAAACTTATTTTTGCCGAGGTGAATTTATTTTTGCTCAAAGGAACTTATTAATGCTCGGTTGAACTTATTTTTGGTGATTTTAAGTAAAATAAGGCGAGGAGAACAGGGCCTTAGTGCATCTAGATATATCCGTATGTGGATGGCAATTAGATTAGATTTATGAATTTTTTTTGAGGTTGTTACTAAAATTTGCAACCATGTGTTGCCCCTTGTATGTTATTTGTATCATCGATGAGGTAGCATCAACTGAATAATCTTTTAATCTGAAATCAAAAAATTGAGCCCAATACATACCACTTGTGCCACTGTTTTTTCTTCATTTCTTGTACTATAATATAGCAAATTAAGGATCCAATGCGTTCTGATTTTTCTTATTTTGTATACGATTTTGAAAACTTCCCTCATAAATGGTTTCATGTATTTAATGAGCATCTTGTTAAATGAAAGTGCAGTGAACATTCTAGCTACTAATGAGATTAGTTTTGAACATATATAGTCATTTACTTTCATTGGAGGTGCTAAACAACACCAAACTAAGCTTATTAAAAAATAGTTGATGTACTGGATTTTAGCAGAATAATAATTAAAAGAAATTTAGGTCCTACATTACCACATTATTGTGGATTTTTTAATGACAACCTATTGTAGAGAAATGAAAAAACTTAGCATATAAATTTAGCTGTTTAGTATGAATTATTTTTAATTCAACTCTCGACGAGTCTAAGGATCAACTCACCAACCTTTTTTTCTGTAGAAGTTGTTCCATAATTTTACATTTTTTTCTTTTTGTCTTGAGTTTAAAGTGCTATATGATATGAGGGATTCTTTCGTAAGCTCCCTTATTTTCCGCTTTTCCTTACCTTGCTTACTTTTTCTTTCAAGTACCCTGTCCTTCTCTTGCTTCAATGCATTCATGGCTATTGGACTCTTTGCTTCATTACCTTAGTAGCCCTATTGGTATATGGTTGTATTGGTGATTAATTGTGGTAATGATAATCAATTTATAGCAAATTCTGTATTGCGTATCCCATTCTACTTTCCGTGATAATAATTGATCACCGTTAAAAATCTCGTGCACTTTCATTTATTACCAATTTAAGGGGGTGTTTGTTTCAAATGGGGTAACGAGAATGAAAATAAGAAAGGGATAGGGAGGGCAAGGAAAGTGACATGGATGTAGTGTTTTTTTCGGTGATATACCTACTCACCAAACTTCCTTTAATTTCCAAACCCATGTTTCATCAACTGCTCTCTCATCTCAATGAAGCACCACCCACTACCAACCCGCTTGAACACTGTTGCATGTATACAGTTCTGCTTGTGGTAAAACAAAAGAGAATAGTTGGAGATTTGGGCTTGGACAAAATAATAGCAAGTAGAAAGGAAAGGTGTTAAAAATATTGTAGGGATGTGGGTGTGTCATATATGGAGTGAATAACTAGTGCTTTTGATAATATTATTAGTGGCAAGCGGAAAACTTTTCTTTCTTATGTGATCATTAGGCTGTATTTCCAGACTTGTCGAAGGTAACAGACTTTGATACATTTTCCGACACATATTCATCATGTTCCTAGCCTCCTAGGTTTATGTTATTTTGAAGGGTTGCAGTATTCTCTAACATGGGTTTGAGGTTCGATGCATGAGCAATCATATATTAGTCCGCATTTGCATTTTGCAGCCCTTGTAGGATGTGAGTGACTTAGTTAGGTGTCAGTGATGAAGAATTGGATGCAAAGTAGTATTTGCTTTTTTTTTTGTTTTTTCTTTTCGTGATCCTGGACTTTTATGTGCCTGTAGTTGATGTCGTTATTCCTCGTCTTGGCTCTCCTCAGTCCTTACCTTAGTGCATCTTGTGTAGCTTGGAAAGAGATTGTTTTACATGCTTCTTAAATGCTCCATCCAGAATAAAAATTTTGGTCTTGAAAGTTGGTTGTTATAATATCCATGTTAAGATTGAAGCAGAGTTCTGCTGATCTGTGGAAAATGTGATGCCGGTAATGAATAAGAATGCTTTTGCTCATCTGGGGTTGCCTTGAGCTTCTTGTGCGGATTTCTTTAACCTGTAGATCGACTGAGGCTCTGTTTTTTTGAGCTGAAATGGGCTTTAAATTGAAATGAATATTATATCAATGAAATAACTGAACTAAACTGAATTTAAGCCCAAAAAAACATGCCTGAATTCCATCGAAATGGCTTTCCTGTCTCTTGAGAAACCTTTTTCGTGTTGCAATGATGCATTAAGGCCTTACTCTGCTAATTGGTTGAGATTTTCTTGGGCATCGATCAGTAAGATTACACAGTTGGTTCATGAATAAAGAGATGTAATCCATTTGGCGAAAATTATATCTTACAAAGTATTTCCTTATATGTTGTGTGACCACTGGGTACAAATTTATTATTTCTTTGGATATCTCTCATATCACTAAAATGAGGTGGATTCTGCTACAATACAGGTACTGTAGGAGGGCAAAGGAGGTTTTTAAGGAGTTGAATCAAGCACCACATGTTGTTGAGCTTGATGAGAGAGGTATAGTTGAAGGGTCTATTGTGTATTAATTCAATTATTTTGATTAGTCTTCAGGAGATGTGTTTGGGACACAAATTTTTGTTATCATTCTTAGTCATAGTTTGTTAGCTTGGCTGGCCGCCTTTATATTATCTCTTATTTGTGTGTTTTGCCTGTTGTGGTTTTGCAGATGATGGTTATAGCATTCAGGATGCTCTTAGTGGTATTGTTGGGAGACGCACTGTACCCCAGGTCTTTATCAATGGAAAACACATTGGTGGATCAGATGGTGAGTTGCTTACTTTGGAGCTGAGTTTAATGATTAAGTTTCTCAAATTTTGTATAACTTGGAAGTACGATGTTATTCTTTCAGAAACTGTAGAAGCTTATCAGAATGGAGAGTTAGCCAAACTTCTGGGTCTTGAGCTAACTGATCATGGTGATCTGTGAAGTCAGAATATTGTCAATTGCTTGGATTTAAGGTTAGAATCATTACTTACGTTTTACATGATCCTGCACTTTTTCATTCATCAATTAGATTAAGATTTGAAAATTTTATACTTAGCTGATAACAGATGGCTCTTAAATCTGAAAACTTATTTGGAAGAACTGGTTTGTGAATGTATTTCAGGTACTCCTAGTCAAGCAAGCTTTTTCTTTGAAGACTTTACTAGAAGTTAAACCGTTCATGATCAGCTCTAGGAACCATGGCAGTAGTCGATGATTCAAATGTAGTCTTTTTCTTTTTTCCCATTAAGCTTTGTCTCAGAAAAGCAAAGTAGGATCGTCTTCTGTAAGACTGTAAACCTTTCTTTTTATAAAATTTTGCACTATATTTTCGGACTAAGTTGTCTCCTTCTAGATCTGATTTTCTGTCTCCGAGCATCTGTATACGGCTGTTTGCTCATATTTGGCTCTTGGTTTCGAAAAAAGTGTCACCTCATCTGAAAGTGCAAGTGGTAAATCTAGCTCAGCACTATTAGTAGGATTCTTGTGTTCCAGCAAATGTATACAGTGACAGCCTTTTAGGACCATGGTATCAAAAACATGTGTCCCTAGACAGATACCTGAGATGTTGGTGGTCCGTGTTTGTTTCTGGATGCTCATTTCAGAAAAGAATGGATTTCTTTTGATGTCACTGTGATATATTAAGTTCTAGGATTAGGGCATTTTGTCCCATCTCCTAATCATGAACTATGATGGTGTTTTAATGATGTTTTAGGTATATCATGGAACATTCCAGGTGAGTATTTTAGTATATTTTTATTTTGCTAATTTTTGCATGCGTTTTACTGTTTTCCTTAGTTAACATTCCTGTTTTTTTTTTTTTTTTTTTTTTGTTGTTTCAAAGTAATGCAAGGATCAGATAAAACCGTAGTCATAGATTGGTAATAAGATCAATGAATATTAATCCGATTTAAGCAAGTCTAACAATGTTTAATTTATGTTTCAGGATCAGGTTCAATGCGTATTGATAAGTTGAAGTTTCATAGTTAGAATATAATGCAATTTTATAGGGCATTGCTTTAGTTTTGATTCGTTTAATTAGCTCATTCATGTTTTGTTTAATACGGTCTCAAATTATTTGATGAAGTACGACTCTATATGTCACTCTGAAGTGTGAACTGCAGAACTGTCCTTGATGGACCACTTACTTCCCGGATGATTGAAGTGCAAAATCTTGTTAGATTTTTTTTTTTTTGACAACAAAGCGTTAATGTTTCTTACTTCATCTCTTTGTTGTTATATGTGTTACCTTGTTGAGTTGTTGGCCTTTCATAAGACCAAAAAAAATTGAAAGAGATAAGAGAGACTAATTGCCTAATTTATTAATAGTGAAACTCATATGTCCTTTGCAAGTATGTAATAATGCACACAATGTCATTTGGACTAACCATCAACATACCATTGTACCTTTTTATTTAGGGACATACCAATGTACCTTATTACAAGGACAAAAGCGAAAATTGACTCGTGTTACACACAATGACTTAAAGAATACTACTATGTATGTGTAAACAGTCATTCATTCATTCATTTTAGGAAAAATTTATAGGAATAATATTATCTTTGACAAGTTGGCTTATGTCAAATCTTTCATTTATATCAAGTTAACTTGATATGTTTCATGTTCTAATTGTGTCAAATTTGTTTAAAGAAATTTACGTAGTAATTTGTTTTTTTTTTTTGATTGGATAATTTTTTGCATGGTTTGAATAATGTTTTCCTTAGTTAAACATCCTAGG
>PYUH01000270.1:2903325-2966638 GCA_016808085.1 Suaeda aralocaspica
TAATATTGAAAAGAAGTTTTTAATTAACTTTAACTTCAATTTTTATGCTTCCCTCAATGTTTCCCACAACTGATGTAGCTTGAAACTTCCGAATTTGTTAATAAATCATGTGGACAACTTTTCCGAGATCAAATTCCATCATTTGATTCAATCTCATACCATCATCAATTGACGCACTATTGTGATTACAAAAACTTATATAAGACGGTTGGTAAAACTACTAAATAAATAATTAAAATAATATACTGCGTAATAATTGAAATAATAAACACAATGGTTAAAGAAAATTTACAAAAATTTTTAAATTACAAATAGTTGAGGTTACCGTAGATAGAATGTTCTAAAGGAGACTGTTTAACTGTGATCTACCCAAAATTAATGGTTGCCACCATTTTTCACAACCAAAAAACAATTTGTGTTGTCTTGGTAGCTTTTTTTTTATTATTAATAAATTTCAATCCATTTTAATCATTTATTAATCCTGAAGCCTTCAATAAATTTTATTCTAATGAATTCCTAATTTACAATAGAACCGATCCCTTTTAATAGTTTCAATTCAATTCATAATAAGTTTTTTTTTAGAAGGGGAAAAAAAAACACACATTAATTAGTAAACACCTTGTTGACGCTTAAATGAGATCTAGGAATTCAAGCATGACCGAATGCAAAATACTCATTGGGAGACTTACCTACATAATTAAGCATGCGAACAAGTCGAATACGAATGTAGCCGGAGTTAAGCTCCGATGAGCCGAGTAAGGCATACTAAAGAAGTAAAAATTATATATATATATACACACCTTGGGAAGGAGGGGTGATAAATCTATATTAGATATCTGCCACATATATGCTGCAGTTGTTTAGGCTAAAATCACGACATTGAATATTTCTACAATGACTATATGCTACGATTTTTTGGCTTAACTGCAACTATAATCAGTTCACATACTCAAACTTGCAGTTTTTACTGAAATCCGAAATCAACCTGTATATATTAGATAATGGCATATACTTCCTGTTGGGGAATTTACCAAACTATCACATTATTGTTCTAACTTCAACATTTATAATCATAAAAATGAATCATATGATACTTTTAATATTTTGATGAGGTGTGCACTTTATATTCACCTCTTCAATACTTATAACTTTAATTGGAAATGGATGAAAAATCAATATATATCATTTGCATTCATGACTTATATATTATTTATAGCACATTTTAAAATAGTAATATATGTGATGAGTAATTAAATATTACATTGAAGTTAATTAGCCCTTATGTTTGCTTCAATTATGTACTCATATATATATGCCATATAATATCTTTTGTACTTTGTAATTCTAAAATTGTCAACCATAGAAAAAGAAGCATTAGATAAAATGAACACAAAGAAAGGTGAGAAGAAGAGGGGCATATATAATAATTACATTCCTCAAGATTAGAGCAATACCTCACGTTAAGATATTCTTCATTCATACTATAAATGAATAAAAAATGGCACTTATTTGCTTAAAGACAAGTTCTACGTTCCCAATTTTGGTAGCAATCATGAAGAGAGAAGATGCTATCATTTTCTTTAGGGCTTTTTATTCAATTATTCTATTACAATATTGTCATATGATTTGTTAATTAAAATACATACAATGAATTGTGACTTTGAAGCAAATACTCAATCCTATGTTACACATGCATGATCACACAAAACCAATTATTTGTTTGGTCAAAGTATTTGGTAGCTAAGTTGCTTTTGAGAGGGACATGGAAAGATGAACATCACCTTACTTAGCTTAATACACGTAAGTAAGTATGTAACACGAATGAACCGTTTACTTTGCATGTAGGTAGAATGTACAATGATATTATACTCCGTAATTACTTTGATTGCATCCTTTTTCTTTTTTGTATATGTTAGTAGAAAATTCAGGAATGAAGTTATAATAAAATGATTATTATAATTGATATTATCTAGGTTAATATCAAATCAAGAGGTCATCACCTTCTTAGCTTGATCCATGTAAGCTGTAAGTAAGTATGTAAAGATATGAAATGAAAATTGGTTGAGACATTGCAAGTGTGTAACTTCCGAGTACATTATATTTTATTGGGTTAAAATAAATTTTGAAATCAAATGCTCAAATTGAACATAAAAAAGTACAAATGGTACATGTATGCATAATACATTATGTGGTCATAGTGTCCCTCAAAATTTTCCTTATTTATCATATTTGACATATTAGATGCGAAATTGCATTAGCAGTACTTCCTAATTATCAGATGAGTTGGAAACTCTTGCAAACAAATGATGCTGCTGCTGCTGTAAGAGGTGTAAGACGTCTTATTAAATTTTGGCACGCAAATGTGTTAGACAATATAAAATTGTTTACAATCAACAACACCCCTATTTTAGTGTTTATACCTTTGAAGAGTTCAAGATGAAACATTTTTTCATTCAGTTAGTGGTTAGTATTCTTATGTTGGTAAAAATTGAATAAAAAATTTCAGCGAATCTTATAAAATCAGTGATATGAAATTTTTTAGATTTAATACGAGTATTAATAAAGTATCTCACAACAATAAAGGATCGGAACTGATTACTTAAAAAAACAAATTAAAAATAAATTATTAATCAACAAATTCTTGGATATAGTTTTTGTATTTCTCGACCGGTTGTTTTGTAAGTAGACGCATGACATGCATATGTTTTTATATTAAGTCATGTTTTAAAATTTTTATTATGATGTCTTGTAATAACTTAATTTTGATAGTTCAATCATGTTATATTTTGGCGTATATCTATTTGATTAATATTGATTAACATGTTTTAAGGTACATTAACATTGTTAGATGTGAACTAATTCTTGATTATAATTTATATTGACATTATAATTATTATTTTTTTGTTAGAAGTCAACTACTTATGTTGGGTAAAGTAACAACTAACAACCAAAATAAGCTCATTGCTTGAAAAATATTTAGTTTTTTAATTCATTTGGAATATTATATTTTTAAAGGTTGTATATGAGAAAGAGGCGGATAAAGAAAGTAGTACGATAAAAAAACCTTTAAAAGGTTTTTTGATGAAAACCTCAAATTGCGCAAAACACCAAAAGCAGAAGAAGATGAAATATTGTCTCTGTTGCGTGCAAGAAGAGGATAATTCAATTAATTTCAAGAAGAAACCTTAATTTGATCCTTTTCAATTTTACATTTAATTTCAAACTTTGTTAAATTTTCTAAAAACATTGATTTTATGAAAATCTTGGAGAGATAGAGTAATATGCATGATGATTTTTTGTATTTCTCGATTGACGATGTTTTGTAAGTAGACGCATGAAATGTATATAGTTTTTATATAAGCTCTACATGTATAAGAATTTTATTAGAAATTAGCTTTAATTTGATAGTTCAATCATGTTATATCTGGGTTTGTATTTATTTGATTAATTAATATTGATAACAGTTTAAAGTACTATAACATTGTTTAGATGTGAACAAATTCTTGATTTTCATTTATATTAACATTATTATTATTATATTATTATTATTATTATTATTATTATTATTATTTTATTTTTTTGGTAGAAGTCAACTACATATGTTGGTAGTAACAACCAACTATAAGCTCATTGCTTGAAAAATATTTATTTTTTAAAATCATTTGGAAATATTATACTTCTAAAGTTTGTATATGAGAGAGGCGGTGTTTAAAAAATAGTACGATAAAAAACTTTAAATTGATTGATGATGATGAAACTCAAATTGCGCGCAAACCACCAAAAGAAAAAGAAGAGTGATAATATTATACTTCTAAAGTTTGTATATGAGAGAGAGGCGGTTAAAAAATAGTACGATAAAAAACTTTGAAATGTGATTGATGAAACTCAAATTGCGCAAACCACCAAAAGGAAAAGAAGATGATGATAATATTATACTTCTAAAGTTTGTATAGAGAGAGAGGCGGGTTAAAAAATAGTACGATAAAAAACTTTGAAATGTGATTGATGAAACCTCAAAATTGCGCAAACCACCAAAAGAAAAAAGAAGATGATGATAATATTGTCTGTGTTGCGGTGCAAGAAAGGTAATTCAATTTCAAGGAAGCTTAATTTGATCCTTTTAATTCGTTAAAGCATTTTAATTCATGTCGTAATTACATATGAGTGTGTTTTTGCTTAATATATAGTAATTGCCCATTTTATTTTGTTTTAATTAGGATTTATTGTTCTTATAGACTTATCCTATACTTATGGTTTTATATATGTATATTATACTATATTACTTTATGTGAAATTGGTCATAAACATGGAAAATATGGGTAAATTGCAATAAACAACACACACTTAAACGAATGCAACTAAAATCACAAATTTAGGTACGGTGCAGGTGCAGATTTGAGAATCCATACCCTAAACAATAGGTGCAATCGTCCAAGCTAGTACACCTGTTGGACAACAAGAACCCATATCGGAAAAAAATAATCTCCCACGTCATAGGTTGACCTTTTCACACAATTACGTTTATCATTTTCTAACTATGACCGAATAAACGTAGCTTGGCAAACTATACTCAACGAGCATTTAGTAGTCACTATATTTTTCAATCGATGGGTAGGCTAGTTGGTTAATGCTTCCATACGATTCAAGAAAGTCCTGTACGTGTGATTTGGTTCTCATCACCAACCATTGTGTCTATTTGGCACCAAAAATAATTTTCAATAAGTTTTTACAATCCATCTATCAAATCAAACACTGTGTTGTTAAGATAATCCTTGCAAACAGGGCTATGATGAATATTTCAATTTAGCTCGAACTGGAGAGTTCCTAGTATGGCTTTTAATCAAACGAAAAAAAAAGAGATTGTACAAAGGTTTCAACTCTGTACGTTAAACTAAGTTTAGGACAACGATATACGAATTGAAAACCAAAACTAAAGACAACGATTAATACGATACACAACTCCACTAAACTAGGGTTCATTAATTCCTCTCAAATTTACACTCCCTCAAAACTCATCTAGCGGGTCTCGCTCTCGCTCTTGCTTATACTTGTTTTGGCTATTGTCCCACAATCTATTGTGGGTTCTTACCTCTCCGCATCACAATTAAATTTGCGAACAATTCAATTGTAATCATAATAAACTAACAACAGAAAATTAGAGTATTGCATGAATCAAAATAATTAACTGCCAAACAATTTCATTGGAATGGTTATGGTTCCTAAACCCTAATAAAAAAAACTACTCAATCATAATCAAATTTACAAAAGCAACAAATACGATTGAAAAAAACAGAATTTAAAAAACATAATGTAAATGAAGGATGAAATTATTAAAACCTATTGAATGAATAAAGTAATAAGTGTTTAGAGTAAACAAGGAAAGCTAAAATCTGAAAATATGATAATTAGCATACAAGGAAACTATAACTTGGGACTATAGATACAGGGCAAGAAATTCCTGAAGATTAGGAGAAAAAATCCCAAAAATAATCGTTTGATGGGTCGGCAAAACCCACCGATTGGGCATACAAGTGATCTTGTCTTCCTTCACTTCTAACGTCAAAAATCTAACTAAGTCAAAACCGCCTTACTTGTTGGGCGAAATCCGTCCGAACGGGAGCGCTACAAATGTTTATTCCTTGGTTAGTGCTTTAAATTGGCTCAAGGGAAATCCACCCAACTGGTCAGGGACAACATATGTCTAATTGGGCACATGGTCGGTCGTTCACAAGGCTATTATCAAATCGCTATAACTTTCACGTCACGAAGTTTCACAGGGCATCCAGCCTACCGTTGGAAAGCTAAGCTCTTTGAGTCTTCTTTCTGATGCAACAATAATAACATCAATCCAACGTGTAGATTGTGATATATAATCAAAATAGTGGAAGGGGGTCTAATCATCACTTTGTCAAACCCATTTTTCCTTCTCTTCTACAATGCATTCAAGATAACTCTTTCACAATCAAACCAAATCACTTGAAAGACTTGTGTATGATCGATTATAATGACTCTTCCTAATCTCTTGTGGCTCATCTACTTGGTTGCGGCCATCCGATATAGTGTGATAAATCAAAGCAAGAGCACACAATCTTGCAAAATTATACTCAAAGACCACATAACACTAGGTAGGCAAATGTTGCATAAATAGTGCTTAGAGACAAAATCAATCAGGAAAAAGAGCAAAAACCATGATAAAAATACACTTATCTACTAAAAATATATTTTACTACCGCCTATATATGGTTGCATAAACCATAAAATAGCCATTGTAAATTTGTAATTGATTAAAATTGTTAGGGAAATTCTTCTGTGGAACCCATCTATGGTCTTTAACTTTTTTTTCTCTCTTCCTTTATAGATTCAACAAAGATATTCAAACTAAAACAATACAAGATAATTTCTTTAATTTCACATTGTATTTATTGTATAATAATAGTATGAATGATAATTTTAGATTGAGTTTTTTATTAAAATAAATACATTAACAGATCCAATTGTTCAAACTAAAACATCATGAAACAATTTTGGTCCAAGTAGTACAATGTCGGTTAATACATGAAAAATCGAGTTCAGTTCTCCCCGTTAATAGAATTTTATTATGCTTTCCTCACTCTATAAATTAAAAAATACAAATTCTAATCATCTAGTCATATAAATACTAAATACAAATATATCACACAATTGATTCCTAATTAAAATGGGTAACATTTCATGTGAACTAACATATATAGATAACTAAATTCTTGGTCAAAACCTAGAGTAGACTGTACTTGTCTTGTGAATGCCCTCATTCCTCAAAATAATCATAAACAATTTGATTCCACTTGCTTTATTTTGTTTTTGATAGGAAACAATTTGTTTTTCTTCAAAAAATCTAAAAAAAAAAGAATACACAAAACAAAAAAGAGACATCCATAAATTTGAAATTTTTGTCCTTTATCAAAAGTATCCAAATTAATTTTTAATTATTAAAAAAAAATATATAAATAAACAAAAATGTATTCTCCATTAACAGTCATACACCCTAATTACTTGGACTCACATTAATAAAACTCCTTATTCCTACACTTCTTACATGTATATATGTAGTCCCCATATTCTGTCTTTCTTCTTTAATAAAATTAATAAAAAACATGTTATGATGGCCTAAGCTCAACGGTCAAAAAAATTCATTACAGCCGACCTAAAACGGCCTCGTTTTATCCTTAATTTTTGGGGGGTTTCTACCTTGTATCCTTGAGGTATGACGTTTTTTACGTGTGCCCTCCAAATTAAAACTATCACATGACCTCTAATTAAGTTCAATTAGTTACTATGCATGACCTCGTACTAAACAAATATTAAATTCCGTTTATTATGTTTGTATAAACCATAGTGTTCATAGTGCACTTTATTGAAGAAAAATTGTAAGGTATGAGCCATGAACAGAGGGTATGAGCCACTAAATTGAGATGAAATGTGACGTTTTTATCGAAAATGTCATGGTTTAATCACTAATGAACTTTAGACACCAGTAAAAGTTTTAATTAGAAGGACACAACCTAAAAACACAATACGAAAACAACATTATTTTATTAATTAATATTTAGAAAAACCTTTTTTTCCTTTTGTAATTCAGAAGTACCATTGTTTATTTATTATATGATATGAAAGCAACATTATTTATTAATTAATTAATATAAATCATATTATATTGGTGTAATTTAATAATGTGTGATGATTTTAAGTGAGATTGAAGAGAGAACTTACAAAAAGGCGTCGGTGGGAAATTAAACAGCAGGGATCGGAAAAGAAGGTGTTAGAGAGAGGAAGAACTAGTGTTTAGAGGGAGAAACCTCTGTTTTTAATTTTTTTTTTTTATAATACTTATATAAAACGATCAAATTTGAGCCTCAATTTCTTAAGGGTCACAAGAAAAAGAAGAGAGAGAATTAAAAGAAGTGGCCTTTCAGAGGAAAAATAGAAATTAGAAATCATTTTTATTAAAAATGGCGGATTTTTCCAGCAATGATTCTTCAATTTCTGTTGATATGGAAACTATTTATCTTGGTGGAAGGTTGATTTTTTTTTCTTAATTTTTCCTTTATTTAATTTGTTGGGTTCAGTAAAATGTGCAATCTTTTTCGGTTTTTTGTAATTTTTTTTTTGGTTTTTGTTTTCCTATGTTTGAATTTTCTTGATTTTTCTTTTCTGGGTTTAATGATGTGTTTGTTAGCAACTGGGTATTATAGATCTTGTTGTAATTTTTGGGTTTTTGTTAATTTAGGTTTTTGATGTTAGTTTGAGTTGTCTGTTGTTTTTATTCTTGTTTGTTTTTTTTCCCCCAAAGTATTGAATTGTTTGATTGGAAATGCTGATTTGGAATTGTAGATGTATAGTCAATATGAATACCAATTTGGGAATTTTGCAATCCTTAATTTACTTTACTTTTTTTAATGTTTTTTATTTAATTTTATTATTTTACAATTTGTTCAATTACATCCAATAATAATGTTGTTAAACTAGTTTTTTACTTCAATTTTGCTTAGGGTAAGTTGTCTTTTACATGATTAATATCATAATTCTACTTATAATCATTTGGACTGTTCTAATATCTTGGAGAAAGATTCTTCTGTTGCATACCCCTCTTTTGCCTGAATTAATGACTTTTCTTTTTTTGTTTATAGTTTTAAGTAGTTAAAGAATAATAATAATAATAATAACATAATAAATAGAATAATAATATAATAATCATAGCTATAAAATAATTTTTTTTTTTTTTTTTTTTTCGATGTTTCAAAGTAATGCAAGGATCAGATAACACCGTAGTCATAGATTGGTAATAAGATCAATGAATATTAATCCGATTTAAGCAAGTCTAACAATGTTTAATTTATGTTTCAGGATCAGGTTCAATGCGTATTGATAAGTTGAAGTTTCATAGTTAGAATATAATGCAATTTTATAGGGCATTGCTTTAGTTTTGATTCGTTTAATTAGCTCATTCATGTTTTGTTTAATACGGTCTCAAATTATTTGATGAAGTACGACTCTATATGTCACTCTGAAGTGTGAACTGCAGAACTGTCCTTGATGGACCACTTACTTCCCGGATGATTGAAGTGCAAAATCTTGTTAGATTTTTTTTTTTTTGACAACAAAGCGTTAATGTTTCTTACTTCATCTCTTTGTTGTTATATGTGTTACCTTGTTGAGTTGTTGGCCTTTCATAAGACCAAAAAAAATTGAAAGAGATAAGAGAGACTAATTGCCTAATTTATTAATAGTGAAACTCATATGTCCTTTGCAAGTATGTAATAATGCACACAATGTCATTTGGACTAACCATCAACATACCATTGTACCTTTTTATTTAGGGACATACCAATGTACCTTATTACAAGGACAAAAGCGAAAATTGACTCGTGTTACACACAATGACTTAAAGAATACTACTATGTATGTGTAAACAGTCATTCATTCATTCATTTTAGGAAAAATTTATAGGAATAATATTATCTTTGACAAGTTGGCTTATGTCAAATCTTTCATTTATATCAAGTTAACTTGATATGTTTCATGTTCTAATTGTGTCAAATTTGTTTAAAGAAATTTACGTAGTAATTTGTTTTTTTTTTTTAATATGAAAAGAAGTTTTTAATTAACTTTAACTTCAATTTATTATTGCTTCCCTCAATGTTTCCCACAACTGATGTAGCTTGAAACTTCAGAATTTGTTTAATAAACTCATGTGGACAACTTTTCCGAGATCAAATTTCCATCATTTGATTCAATCTCATACCATCATCAATTGACAGCACTATTGTGATTACAAAAACTTATATAAGACGGTTGGTAAAACTACTAAATAATTAATTAAAATAATATACTGCGTAATAATTGAAATAATAAACACAATGGTTAAAGAAAATTTACAAAAATTTTTAAATTTACAAATAGTTGAGGTCTTACCGTAGAATAGTTCTAAAGGAGACTTGTTTAACTGTGATCTACCCAAAATTAATGGTTGCCACCCATTTTTCACAACCAAAAAACAAATTTTGTGTTGTCTTGGTAGCTTTTTTTTTATTATTTAATAAATTTCAATCCATTTTAATCATTTATTAATCCTGAAGCCTTCAATAAATTTTATTCTAATGAATTCCTAATTTACAATAGAACCGATCCATTTTAATAAGTTTCAATTCAATTCATTTAATAAGTTTTTTTTTAGAAGGGCGAAAAAAACACACATTAATTAGTAAACACCTTGTTGACGCTTAAATGAGATCTAGGACTTCAAGCATGACCGAATGCAAAATACTCATTGGGAGACTTACCTACCATAAATTAAGCATGCGAACAAGTCGAATACGAATGTAGCCGGAGTTAAGCTCCGATGAGCCGAGTAAGGCATACTAAAGAAGTAAAAATTATATATATATATACACACCCTTGGGAAAGAGGGGTGATAAATCTATATTAGATATCTGCCACACTATATGCTGCAGTTTTAGGCTAAAATCACGACATTTGAATATTTCTACAATGACTATATGCTACGATTTTTTTGGCTTAACTGCAACATCTAATCAGTTTCACATACTCAAACTCTGCAGTTTTTACTGAAATCCGAATATCAACTTGTATATATTAGATAATGGCATATACTTCCTCGTTGGGGAATTTACCAAACTATCACATTATTGTTCTAACTTCAACCATTTATAATCATAAAAATGAATCATATGATACTTTTAATATTTTGATGAGGTGTGCTACTTTAATCATCCACCTCTTCAATACTTATAACTCTTAATTGGAAAATGGATGAAAAATCAATAATATTATCATTTGCATTCATGACTTATATTAATTTATAGCACATTTTAAAATAGTAATATATGTGATGAGTAATTAACTATAATACATTGAAGTTAATTAGCCCTTATGTTTGCTTCAATTATGTACTCATATATTATATGCCATATAATTATCTTTTGTACTTTGTAATTCTAAAATTGTCAACCATAGAAAAAGAAGCATTAGATAAAATGAACACAAAGAAAAGGTGAGAAGAAGAGGGGCATATATAATAATTACATTCCTCAAGATTAGAGCAATACCTCACGTTTAAGATATTCTTCATTCATACTAAAATGAATAAAAATGGCACTTTAATTTGCTTAAAGACAAGTTCTACGTTCCCAATTTTGGTAGCAATCATGAAGAAGAGAAGATGCTATTTCATTTTCTTTAGTGCTTTTTTATTCAATTTATTCTATTACAATATTTGTCATATGATTTGTTAATTAAAATACTATACAATGAATTTTGTGACTTTGAAGCAAATACTCCAATCCTCATGTTACACATGCATGATCACAAAAACCAATTATTTGTTTGGTCAAAGTATTTTGGTAGCTAAGTTGCTTTTGAGAGGGACATGGAAAGATGAACATCACCTTACTTAGCTTAATACACGTAAGTAAGTATGTAACACGAATGAACCGTTTACTTTGCATGTAGGTAGAATGTACAAATGATATATACTCCGTAATTTACTTTGATTGCATCCTTTTTTTCTTTTTTGTATATGTTATGTAGAAAATTCAGGAAATGAAGTTATAATAAAATGATTATTATAATTGATATTATCTAGTTTAATAATCAATCAAGAGTCATCACCTTACTTAGCTTGATCCATGTAAGCCTGTAAGTAAGTATGTAAAGATATAGAAATGAAAATTGGTTGAGACATTGCAAGTGTGTAACTTCCGAGTACATTATATTTTATTGGTTAAAATAAATTTTGAAATCAAATGCTCAAATTGAACATAAAAAGATACAAATGGTACATGTATGCATAATACATATGTGTGTCATTAGTGTCCCTCAAAATTTTCCTTATTTATCATATTTTGACATATTAGATGCGAAATTGCATTTAGCAGTACTTCCTAATTATCAGATGAGTTGGAAACTCTTGCAAACAAAAATGATGCTGCTGCTGCTGCTAAGAGGTTAAGACGTCTTATTAAATTTTGGCACGCAAATGTGTTAGACAATATAAAATTGTCTTACAATCACAACACCCCTATTTTAGTGTTTATACCTTTGAAGAGTTCAAGATGAAACATTTTTTCATTCAGTTAGTGGTTAGTATTTCTTATGTTGGTAAAAATTGAATAAAAAAATTTCAGCGAATCTTATAAAATCAGTGATATGAAATTTTTTAGATTTAATACGAGTATTAATAAAGTATCTCACAACAATAAAGGATCCGGAACTGATTACTTAAAAAAACAAATTAAAAATAAATTTATTAATCAACAAATTCTTGGATATAGTTTTTGTATTTCTCGACGGTTGTTTTGTAAGTAGACGCATGACATGCATATTGTTTTTATATTAAGTCATGTTTTAAAATTTTTATTATGATGTCTTGTAACTAACTTTAATTTTGATAGTTCAATCATGTTATATTTTGGCGTATATCTATTTGATTAATATTGATTAACATGTTTTAAGGTACATTAACATTGTTTAGATGTGAACTAATTCTTGATTATAATTTATATTGACATTATAATTATTATTTTTTTGTTAGAAGTCAACTACTTATGTTGGTAAAGTAACAACTAACAACCAAATATAAGCTCATTGCTTGAAAAATATTTAGTTTTTTAAATTCATTTGGAAATATTATATTTTTAAAGTTTGTATATGAGAAAGAGGCGGTTAAAGAAAGTAGTACGATAAAAAAACCTTTAAAAGTGTTTTGATGAAACCTCAAATTGCGCAAAACACCAAAAGCAGAAGAAGATGATAATATTGTCTCTGTTGCGTGCAAGAAGAGGATAATTCAATTTAATTTCAAGAAACCTTAATTTGATCCTTTTCAATTTTACATTTAATTTTCAAACTTATGTTAAATTTTCTAAAAACATTGATTTTATGAAATTCTTGGAGATTAGATGTAATATGCATGATGATTTTTTGTATTTCTCGATTGACGATTGTTTTGTAAGTAGACGCATGACATGTATATAGTTTTTATATTAAGCTCTACATGTATATAGAATTTTTATATAGAAATTAGCTTTAATTTTGATAGTTCAATCATGTTATATCTTGGTGTATATTTATTTGATTAATTAATATTGATTAACATGTTTTAAAGTACATTAACATTGTTTAGATGTGAACAAATTCTTGATTTTCATTTATATTAACATTATTATTATTATTATTATTATTATTATTATTATTATTATTATTATTATTTTTTATTTTTTTTGGTAGAAGTCAACTACATATGTTGGTAAAGTAACAACCAACTATAAGCTCATTGCTTGAAAAATATTTATTTTTTAAAATCATTTGGAAATATTATACTTCTAAAGTTTGTATATGAGAGAGAGGCGGTTAAAAAATAGTACGATAAAAAACTTTTAAATGTGATTGATGAAACCTCAAATTGCGCAAACCACCAAAAGAAAAAGAAGAAGATGATAATATTATACTTCTAAAGTTTGTATATGAGAGAGAGGCGGTTAAAAAATAGTACGATAAAAAACTTTGAAATGTGATTGATGAAACCTCAAATTGCGCAAACCACCAAAAGGAAAAGAAGATGATGATAATATTATACTTCTAAAGTTTGTATATGAGAGAGAGGCGGTTAAAAAATAGTACGATAAAAAACTTTGAAATGTGATTGATGAAACCTCAAATTGCGCAAACCACCAAAAGGAAAAGAAGATGATGATAATATTATACTTCTAAAGTTTGTATATGAGAGAGAGGCGGTTAAAAAATAGTACGATAAAAAACTTTGAAATGTGATTGATGAAACCTCAAATTGCGCAAACCACCAAAAGGAAAAGAAGATGATGATAATATTATACTTCTAAAGTTTGTATATGAGAGAGAGGCGGTTAAAAAATAGTACGATAAAAAACTTTGAAATGTGATTGATGAAACCTCAAATTGCGCAAACCACCAAAAGAAAAAGAAGATGATGATAATATTATACTTCTAAAGTTTGTATATGAGAGAGAGGCGGTTAAAAAATAGTACGATAAAAAACTTTGAAATGTGATTGATGAAACCTCAAATTGCGCAAACCACCAAAAGAAAAAGAAGATGATGATAATATTATACTTCTAAAGTTTGTATATGAGAGAGAGGCGGTTAAAAAATAGTACGATAAAAAACTTTGAAATGTGATTGATGAAACCTCAAATTGCGCAAACCACCAAAAGAAAAAAGAAGATGATGATAATATTGTCTGTGTTGCGTGCAAGAAAAGGATAATTCAATTTCAAGGAAGCTTAATTTGATCCTTTTAAATTCGTTAAAAGCATTTTAATTCATGTCGTAATTACATATGGAGTGTGTTTTTGCTTAATATATAGTAATTGCCCATTTTATTTTGTTTTAATTAGGATTTATGCTTCTTATAGACTTATCCTTATACTTATGGTTTTTATATATGTATATTATACTCTATATTACTTTATGTGAAATTGGTCATAACCATGAGAAAATATGGGTAAATTGCAATAAACAACACAACTTAAACGAATGCAACTAAAATCACAACTTTTAGGTACGGTGCAAGGTGCAGATTATGAGAATCCATACCCTAAACAATAGGTGCAATCGTCCAAGCTAAGTACACCTGTTGGACAACAAGAACCCATATCGGAAAAATAATCTCCCACGTCATAGGTTGACCTTTTCACACATATTACGTTTATCATTTTCTAACTATGACCGAATAACGTAGCTTTGGCAAACTATACTCAACGAGCATTTAGTAGTCACTATATTTTTCAAAATCGATGGGTAGGCTAGTTGGTTAATGCTTCCATACCGATTCAAGAAAGTCCTGTACGTGTGATTTGGTTCTCATCACCAACCATTGTGTCTATTTGAGCACCAAAAATAATTTTCAATAAGTTTTTACAATCCATCTATCAAATCAAACACTGTTGTTAAGATAATCCTTGCAAACAGGGCTATGATGAATATTTCAATTTAGCTCGAACTGAGAGTTCCTAGTATGGCTTTTAATCAAACGAAAAAAGAGATTGTACAAAGGTTTCAACTCTGATACGTTAAACTAAGTTTAGGACAACGATATACCTGAATTGAAAACCAAAACTAAACGACAATCGATTAATACGATACACAACTCCACTAAACTAGGGTTCATTAATTCTCTCAAATTTACACTCCCTCAAAACTCATCTAGCGGGTCTCGCTCTCGCTCTTGCCTATACTTGTTTTGGCTATTGTTCCCACAATCTATTGTGGGTTTCTTACCTCTCCGCATCACAATTAAATTTGCGAACAATTCAATTGTAATCATAATAAACTAACAACAGAAAATTAGAGTATTGCATGAATCAAAATAATTAACTGCCAAACAATTTCATTGGAATGGTTCATGGTTCCCCTAAACCCTAATAAAAAAAACTACTCACTCATAATCAAATTTACAAAAGCAACAAATACGATTGAAAATAAACAAGAATTTAAAAAACATAATGTAAATGAAGGAATTGAAATTATTAAAACCTATTGAATGAATAAAGTAATAAGTGTTTAGAGTAAACAAGGAAAGCTAATAATCTGAAAACTATGATAATTAAGCATACAAGGAACCTATAACTTGGGACTATAGATACAAGGGCAAGAAATTCCTGAAGATTAAGGAAAAAATCCCAAAAATCAATTCGTTTGATGGGTCGGGCAAAACCCACCCGATTGGGCATACAAGTTGATCTTGTCTTCCTTCACTTCTAACGTCAAAAATCTAACTAAGTCAAAACCGCCTTACTTGTTGGGCGAAATCCGTCCGAACGGGAGCGCTACAATGTTTATTCCTTTGGTTTAGTGCTTTAAATTGGCTCAAGGGAAATCCACCCAACTGGTCAGGCAAAATATGTCTAATTGGGCACACATGTCGGTCGTTCACAAGGCTATTATCAAATCGCTATAACTTTCACGTCACGAAGTTTCACAGGGCATCCAGCCTACCGTTGGAAAGCTAAGCTCTTTGAGTCTTCTTTCTGATGCAACAATAATAACATCAATCCAACGTGTAGATTGTGATATATAATCAAAATAGTGGAAGGTGGTCTAATCATCACTTTGTCAACACCATTTTTCCTTCTCTTCTACAATGCATTCAAGATAACTCTTTCACAATCAAACCAAATCACTTGAAAGACTTGTTTATGATCGATTATAATGACTCTTCCTAATCTCTTGTGGCTCCATCTACTTGGTTGCGGCCTCCCGATATACGTTGAAATCAATGCAAGAGCACCAAATCTTGCAAAATTATACTCAAAGCACACATAACACTAGGTAGGCAAATGTTAGCATAAAATAGTGCTTAGAGACAAAATCAATCAGGAAAAAGAGCAAAAACCATGCATAAAATACACTTATCATACTAAAAAATATATATTTTACTACCGCCTTATATATGGTTGCATAAACCATAAAATAGCACATTGTAAATTTGTAATTGATTAAACTTGTTAGGGAAATTCCTTCTGTGGAACCCATCTATGGTCTTTTAACTTCTTTTTTCTCTCTTCCTTTATAGATTCAACAAAGATATTCAAACTAAAACAAATACAAGATAATTTCTTTAATTTCACATTGTATTTATTGTATAATATAAGTATGAATGATAATTTTTAGATTGAGTTTTTTATTTAAAATAAAAATACATTAACAGATCCAATTGTTCAAACTAAACATCATGAAACAATTTTGGTCCAAAGTAGTACAATGTCGGTTAATACATGAAAAATCGAGTTCAGTTCTCCCCGTAATAGAATTTTATTACTGCTTTCCTCACTCTATAAATTAAAAATACAAAATTCTAATCATCTAGTCATATAAATACTAAATACAATATATATCAACAATTGATTTCCTAATTTATAAATGGGTAACATTTCATGTGAACTAACATATATAGATAACTAAAATTCTTTGGTCAAACCTAGAGTAGACTGTACTTGCTCTTGTGAATGCCCTCATTCCTCAAAATAATCATAAACAATTTGATTTCCACTTGCTTTATTTTGTTTTTGATAGGAAACAATTTGTTTTTTCTTCAAAAATCTAAAAAAAAAAAGAATACACCAAAACAAAAAAGAGACATTCCATAAATTTGAAATTTTTTGTCCTTTATCAAAAGTATCCAAATTAATTTTTAATTATTCAAAAAAAAATATATAAAATAAACAAAAATGTATTCTCCATTAACAGTTCATACACCCTAAATTACTTGGACTCACATTAATAAAACTCCTTATTCCTACACTTCTTACATGTATATATGTATGTCCCCATATTCTGTCTTTTTCCCTTCTTTAATAAAATTAATAATAAAACATGTTATGATGCCTACAGCTCAACGGTCAACAAATTCATACAGCCGACCCTAAAACGGCCTCGTTTTATCCTTAATTTTTGGGGGGTTTCTACCTTGTATCCTTGAGGTATTGCGTTTTTTACGTTGTGCCCTCCCAAATTAAAACTATCACATGACCTCTAATTAAGGTTCAATTAGTTACTATGCTATGACCTCGTACTTAAACAAATATTAAATTCCCGTTTATTATTTGTTGTATAAACCATAGTGTTCATAGTGCACTTTAATTGTAAGAAAAATTGTAAGAGTATGAGCCATGAACAGAGGCGTATGAGCCACTAAATTGAGATTGAAATTGTGACGTTTTTATCGAAAATGTCATGGTTTAATCACTTAATGAACCTTAAGACACCATGTAAAAGTTTTAATTTAGAAGGACACAACATAAAAAACACAATACGAAAACAACATTATTTTATTAATTAATTATTAGAAAAACCTTTTTTTCCTTTTGTAATTCAGAAGTACCATTGTTTATTTATTTATATGATATGAAAGCAACATTATTTTATTAATTAATTAATATAAATATATTTATATTTGTGTAATTTAATAATGTGTGATGATTTAAAGTGAGATTGAAGAGAGAACTTACAAAAAGGCGTCGGTGGGAAATTAAACAGCAGGGATCTTCGGAAGAAGGTGTTAGAGAGAGAAACTAGTGTTTAGAGGGAGAAACCTCTGTTTTTAATTTTTTTTTTTTTTATAATACTTATATAAAAAGATCAAATTTTGAGGCCTCAATTTCTTAAGGGTCACAAGAAATAGAAGAGAGAGAAATTAAAAAGAAGTGGCTTTTCAGAGGAAAAAAAATAGAAATTAGAAATTCATTTTTATTAAAAATGGCGGATTTTTCCAGCAATGATTCTTCAATTTCTGTTGATATGGAAACTATTTATCTTGGTGGAAAGGTTTGATTTTTTTTTTCTCTAATTTTTTCCTTTAATTTAATTTTGTTGGGTTTCAGTAAAATGTGCAATCTTTTTCTGGGTTTTTTGTAATTTTTTTTTTGGTTTTTGTTTTCATATTGTTTGAATTTCTTGATTTATTTTCTTTTCTGGGTTTAATGATGTTTGTTAGCAACTGGGTATTATAGATCTTGTTTGTAATTTTTCTGGGTTTTTGTTAATTTTAGGTTTTTGATGTTAGTTTGATTGTTGTCTTTTGTTTTTATTCTTTGTTTTGTTTTTCCCCCAAATGTATTGAATTGTTTGATTGGAAATTGCTGATTTTGGAATTGTAGATAGTATAGTCAATATGAATACCAATTTGGGAATTTTGCAATCCTTAATTTACTTTACTTTTTTTTAATGTTTTAATTTAATTTTATTTATTTTACAATTTTGTTCAATTAATCCAATAATAATGTTGTTAAACTAGTTTTTTTACTTCAATTTTGCTAGGGTAAGTTAGTCTTTTTACATGATTAATATCATAATTCTACTTATAATCATTTGGACTGTTCTAATATCTTGGAGAAAGATTCTTCTGTTGCATTACCCCTCTTTTTGCCTGAATTAATGACTTTTCTTTCTTTTTTGTTATTATAGTTTTAAGTAGTTAAAAGAATAATAATAATAACAATAATAATAATAATAATAATAATAATAATAATAGTAATAATAATAATAATAATAATAAGTTAGTTTGATTATCATTGAAATTTCTAGTTATGTTTATCAACTTGAATTTCCATGCTATTTTGGTTTATTGCTTTTATATGGTATTATAGCACAAAAAAAACAGTCAAATTTCCTTTTTATATTTCATGTTTTTATTATATGCTTTTGATTACCTTTGATTGTTTTTATTTCTTGGAACAATTTGTCAGCTTTTAAAAATCTGTCATCATCATTTTCATTCTCAAACTTTTGCTTTTTTTTTTTTTTTTTTTTTTTTATTATAAACTATGGAATTTTTTTTGTTGTAAATATGTTCAGATAATCATACAGAAGAGGGTTGAAGAATTATTATGAAGTAAAGCATCTTATGTATGAGTTTGATTCTTAGCCTCTTGTGGAAGTGATTGAAATAGTAGGCTGGCTTTATGCTTTAGTATTAGAAGTGAAGTTGTAAAGATTTTGTTTTTCTGGAAGAAAAAAAAAAGTCATTGAAAATTCTTTGCACATGGCAAACTACTTTTGGGTGACATTTTATCTGGATTCCTCCTTTTGTTTTCTATCACTTAAGAAGAAGTTATGGATATATATTATTCCTTTGTTTCAAATATAACATGACAAATTATCTCTTTTGACTTTATCCAATAATCTCCATTCTTGGCAAAAGCCTAAATTTTGTGTTGTTTGTTTAGTGATTTTTCTGATGGTTAGTTCAAAGTTGCCAATTTAAGAACTCGATTTTGGTTCTTTCTTCCCTTTTGTATGTTGCTTGTAATGATTCTTTATGTTATTTTCGATTGCAGGAGTACCATGTACCAACCGGCCATGGTCCTGTGTCTGTCATTGTTTATGGAGATCGAGACAAGCCAGCATTGGTTACTTACCCTGATTTGGCTTTAAATCGTAAGTGATATTGTTGATTTCTTTCTTAAAGCCGAGATTTTGATATGGCAGTATCATTGTCATGAGTTACAAAGTGATTTACTTGAGTATAAAGCTAGAGTTAAGTGCTATTATGTCATAGAAGTTCTGAGCTAGTGCTGACTGTTTTATTGTTACCGATATAAGGAGAAAGCGGTTTCTTAAACAAAATTGAGGGCACTGAGAAGACTGGAAGAACTTATTGAGACTCACATATCTTAGTAATTTATTTACATAAACTTAATCTTTAATTCATTTGGATTGCAAAACGTTCCAATTAAGGGATGGAAGAATAGGATTAGGGGTGGGGTGGGAAGATGAGTATCGACTTTTATAGACATTTTAATGAGGATTTTAACATTTTTCCTATTATTTATCTCTTACTTCTTTCTACCCTTTTTTTTGTTTTGGCTAATCTCATTTCCTGTTTTTGTCATACTTCCTATTTGTGTTAATGTCTTATTTATAAATGTTGAACAGATATGTCTTGTTTCCAAGGATTATTCTTTTTTCCTGAGGCCGCTTCTTTGTTGCTCCACAACTTTTGCATTTACCACATCAGCCCTCCTGGACATGAGGTTTGTAGATCTTCGTGCATGGTTTCCTTCATATTCTTTTTGCTGAACTAGTTTAGATAAAACTGTTTATTATTATTCACATAGTACCTTGTGAAACTCTTGTCAAGAGTTCTTGCAGTTAGGAGCTGCTGCCTTATGTCAAGATAATCCGGTGCCATCAGCCGAAGATCTAGCTGATCAGATCCTTGAGGTTCTCAACTATTTTGGGTAAGTTCACGTGTTGTGCATGCTTGTGCTTGATTCTCATGTTCTTTTTGCAGAAGGGTGTTAACTGAAAGGGGCTATTGCCTTTTAACATTTACACCGCCCTCTTTTAGTTATTTCTGACAGCAGTTTTTCTTGCCTAGGCTTGGTGCAGTGATGTGCATGGGCGTAACAGCAGGAGCTTACATACTTACCCTATTTGCTGTATGTTGTTGTTTGTGATACTTTTTAAGGTACTTGCATATATTTTAAAATAGTTTGGCCAATTTTGTTGACAAAGATTATTCGGTTTTACAGCTGAAGTATAAAGAACGTGTTCTTGGTTTGATTCTTGTTTCACCTCTGTGCAAAGGACTTTCGTGGACTGAATGGTTATATAATAAGGTTTTTTGCCCTTTTTATTTTAAACCATATTTAACATCTTTCATTGAAAAATTCATCTCCTTTGCTATATGATCTTCTAATATTACTGTATTATCAATTTGCAGGTTTTGTCAAATTTGCTTTATTTTTATGGGATATGTGGTTTGGTGAAGGAGTGTCTACTTAAGCGTTATTTCAGTAAGGTATAGTACCTGTTAATTTCTTTCTGTACTGTATACTTCTTTCTCGACGTGGTAGTTTGTTCTGAACTTTTACCACTTCCAGGAAGTTCGTGGTGGTGCAGAAGTCCCTGAATCAGACATAGTTCAAGCGTGCCGAAGGGTTAGTGTTCTTTCTTTTTCTAGTGTATTTTTCTTCCTTTTCCTTAGTTCAGGCCATGACATGCTGTCTGTATATTTCTTCTTTTAGTTGCTCGATGAAAGACAAAGCATTAACGTTGTACGGTTTCTTGAAACAATGAATGGGTAAGCTCTATAGTTTTCTGCTCACTTTGAATTGCTTTTCCTTGTTTTGCACATTCTAAATTTTGCTTATTGTTATTTTCAAACAAGCAGGAGACCTGACATAAGTGAAGGACTGAAGAAACTAAGATGCCGGACTCTAATTTTTGTTGGTGATGAATCTCCTTTTCATGCAGAGGCCCTTCACATGATTTCAAAACTAGACAAAAGATGCAGTGCGTTGGTTGAGGTATGTCAATGGAACTAATGGATTTTCAGACTTGCTTTCTTTTTGGTTGACCAAGTTGAATTCTTTTCTCATGATTATCTAGTTTTTTTGGTTGATTATGATATAGATCTGATGATCACAATCTTTCTATATTAATTCCACGAACATATGAGATATAGTTTGATTGGTTTGTTTTAACCAACTTTGATATCTAAAAGCAAGGTGTGAGGGATGTTTGTTGTTAGTATGATGTATCCTTTTTTAGCAGCATATGGGATGGTCTTTTTGAGTGACCTTTACACAAAGTGATTACTTATATGAAAATTGTGGGTTTACTTGATCCGATCATCTTGTATTGTAAACTCATATTATCCGAAAATTTTGTGCTTTGTTTGTTGTCTACCACCTGTGGGGGAAAAAAAAATCACAGCGGTTATGTTGCTTACGGATAGTTGATTAATTGTAGGTGCAAGCTTGTGGATCAATGGTGACAGAGGAGCAGCCGCATGCAATGCTGATCCCGTTAGAGTATTTTCTTATGGGATATGGTTTTTACAGGCCTTCTCAGCTTAGCGGAAGCCCAAGAAGTCCTCTCAGCCCTTCATGCATCTCTCCGGAGTTGCTTTCCCCCGAAAGCATGGGATTAAAGCTGAAACCAATAAAGACTCGCATCCTTTGAATGTTTGTTAGTCACAGTTGATCCACAGCAATTTGTTTTCCCTGCATTTTCCACTGTTACGGCTGTAATTTTTTCATTATTTTTGGGATGACGAAGGTGGATCATAGTTGGAGGGATTGTAGATACAGGGATGTAGGAGTGTTTTTGATAGAAAAGGGACATTTTATATAGAGGGGGATATTCTTCATTCATTTGTAGTCATTCATAAACGAACACATAGGTTATTTGCTTGTAAATCCTTTAATACAATTTATGATGGCGAGCAATTAATAATGCAAGATCATATTCTTGGAGTTTTACCTTAGGTCATTTGCTTGTATTACTTTCCTGTGCTCAAAATCCTTGTAATTTTTCTTTGCGTATCTTAGCTTATTATTTCTTAGAATTACATCGAGTGGCTCATGCACCTGACCCTCCGCTCTATTGATGGTAAGCAAGAAAAAAAAAAACATAGGGCACTTTGCTCACGATGTAAAAGTTTCTTGTAGATGAGAATATGGTCTTAGCCCTTAGGCACTAATACTTGGTGTAAACTAAGCATTTCACCATCAAATAATAAGTGAAGAATAATGTCACACATTCTAAATAATGGCTAATCTAACTTATAAGTAACATCTTTCTAAGTTTTCATAATGATCTTTTCCACCAAAAAATTGGAAGATCAAGGCCGCGTTACAAAATAGTGTTTAGGTTGATGTCAATTTTTAAACTGGCAATATTATTAGGTTGAAAAATGATCCCTACAAGTAGAGTTTTGCCAAATAAGGCTCAACATTGCCACCAATCTAGCTCAAATGCCATGTGTATCTTCTTTTAAGGTTCTTAGATGATAATCATGGAAAGAAAAGTTCAATTTAGATAAAGTGTGATAGTAATCTTTGAATTTACACATATAACCTTATATATCTATATCCTATATTAGAATGGAAGACAAAAACTAATTTTTCTTATATTCTGGAGTATTAAATTGACGTGTTTTTGTTTATATATTATGATTCCTAAAAACTTGCTCGTATATATGTACATATCAACATATGTATGGAGCGTAATGTAAGTAAGCTGGGTATGATTCCGAGATGGTCATTTATGGAGTATTTAATAAAGAGGATAGGTATACGGTGAAGATTGGTGATGATATAGTTCACATGGAAGAGGGAATGAAGAAAACCAATGTATGTGTATGTGTATGTGTATGTGTATGTGTATGTGTATGTGTATGTGTATGTGTATGTGTATGTGTATGTGTATGTGTATGTGTATGTGTATGTGTATGTGTATGTGTATGTGTATGTGTATGTGTATGTGTATGTGTATGTGTATGTGTATGTGTATGTGTATGTGTATGTGTATGTGTATGTGTATGTGTATGTGTATGTGTATGTGTATGTGTATGTGTATGTGTATGTGTATGTGTATGTGTATGTGTATGTGTATGTGTATGTGTATGTGTATGTGTATGTGTATGTGTATGTGTATGTGTATGTGTATGTGTATGTGTATGTGTATGTGTATGTGTATGTGTATGTGTATGTGTATGTGTATGTGTATGTGTATGTGTATGTGTATGTGTATGTGTATGTGTATGTGTATGTGTATGTGTATGTGTATGTGTATGTGTATGTGTATGTGTATGTGTATGTGTATGTGTATGTGTATGTGTATGTGTATGTGTATGTGTATGTGTATGTGTATGTGTATGTGTATGTGTATGTGTATGTGTATGTGTATGTGTATGTGTATGTGTATGTGTATGTGTATGTGTATGTGTATGTGTATGTGTATGTGTATGTGTATGTGTATGTGTATGTGTATGTGTATGTGTATGTGTATGTGTATGTGTATGTGTATGTGTATGTGTATGTGTATGTGTATGTGTATGTGTATGTGTATGTGTATGTGTATGTGTATGTGTATGTGTATGTGTATGTGTATGTGTATGTGTATGTGTATGTGTATGTGTATGTGTATGTGTATGTGTATGTGTATGTGTATGTGTATGTGTATGTGTATGTGTATGTGTATGTGTATGTGTATGTGTATGTGTATGTGTATGTGTATGTGTATGTGTATGTGTATGTGTATGTGTATGTGTATGTGTATGTGTATGTGTATGTGTATGTGTATGTGTATGTGTATGTGTATGTGTATGTGTATGTGTATGTGTATGTGTATGTGTATGTGTATGTGTATGTGTATGTGTATGTGTATGTGTATGTGTATGTGTATGTGTATGTGTATGTGTATGTGTATGTGTATGTGTATGTGTATGTGTATGTGTATGTGTATGTGTATGTGTATGTGTATGTGTATGTGTATGTGTATGTGTATGTGTATGTGTATGTGTATGTGTATGTGTATGTGTATGTGTATGTGTATGTGTATGTGTATGTGTATGTGTATGTGTATGTGTATGTGTATGTGTATGTGTATGTGTATGTGTATGTGTATGTGTATGTGTATGTGTATGTGTATGTGTATGTGTATGTGTATGTGTATGTGTATGTGTATGTGTATGTGTATGTGTATGTGTATGTGTATGTGTATGTGTATGTGTATGTGTATGTGTATGTGTATGTGTATGTGTATGTGTATGTGTATGTGTATGTGTATGTGTATGTGTATGTGTATGTGTATGTGTATGTGTATGTGTATGTGTATGTGTATGTGTATGTGTATGTGTATGTGTATGTGTATGTGTATGTGTATGTGTATGTGTATGTGTATGTGTATGTGTATGTGTATGTGTATGTGTATGTGTATGTGTATGTGTATGTGTATGTGTATGTGTATGTGTATGTGTATGTGTATGTGTATGTGTATGTGTATGTGTATGTGTATGTGTATGTGTATGTGTATGTGTATGTGTATGTGTATGTGTATGTGTATGTGTATGTGTATGTGTATGTGTATGTGTATGTGTATGTGTATGTGTATGTGTATGTGTATGTGTATGTGTATGTGTATGTGTATGTGTATGTGTATGTGTATGTGTATGTGTATGTGTATGTGTATGTGTATGTGTATGTGTATGTGTATGTGTATGTGTATGTGTATGTGTATGTGTATGTGTATGTGTATGTGTATGTGTATGTGTATGTGTATGTGTATGTGTATGTGTATGTGTATGTGTATGTGTATGTGTATGTGTATGTGTATGTGTATGTGTATGTGTATGTGTATGTGTATGTGTATGTGTATGTGTATGTGTATGTGTATGTGTATGTGTGGTGTCACTGTTGTCTTTTATTGGCAAAGGCGTGATTGATGCTCAAGCAAAAAGGGTTTTCACTTGGCAATCCCTTTTTTTTTTTTTTTTTTTCTTTTGAATTGGTTGGCGAATTTCATTTCTTTTGGTGGACACCAATCATTATTGTTTTTTGGTGGGTCCCATTACTTCCTTTTTTTTTTTTTTGGGTGGCTGAGTTGGCATCAATTATGGACTATTAATCCTCTTAATTGTTCTTCATTTTGTCTTTATTTTTTTCCTCCTTAATTGGAACATTTAATGCCTAAACATATGGTTAATTTGGTTTAATTGAGTCAATGACCTAAGTTAGGAGTAGAGTACGCTAGATGTTATCTAGCTAAGATTTAGTACTCATCAACTACATTTACTATCATTATTTAATTATCTCTGCCACTTTGATATTGCAACATTTGCTAATGGTGGACGCAATTTTGATCATTACTCCTATTTTATTTGTGCATTGACATATTCATAAAGAACTGAGCGCGTGGCATAATTAAGTTTCTTAGAATTTCTCTTCCGATTGTAAGAGATCTCGAAATAGATTTTTACATCAAGGGTGGATCCAGTATGGGTTCAGGTGAATCCATAGTGGAACCGAAAAAAAAATGTAAAATCACGTTATGTGATAGTGAAAAAAATACGAAATTGTGAAATCTTCTTACGCATAGCGTTCGGACTATAGAATGAAAGTCTTAGACTCTGCCACTGTTTTCACATGCTTTTGTGGCTGCTTAGCAACCAAAAAAATTTAATCAGAAAGAGCTTATATTTGAACAAAGAGTTACTTTGCAATAAATCAAAATAAACTAGTATATTGAGACTGCGCCAACCTTTTTCATCATTAATCTCTATTCTTCTACACCGATTACCCACCCCACTAATGATAGTCTAGAGTGATAATCATTGATCAAATTTGGAAAATATAATTTAGTCTGATACATGATAGGCCAAACTAATTTGGTCCATGCCATGATCGATCTATCTTTATTTGTATCCAGTCTTATCCATTTTGACTAGAAAAAATAAACAATAGGGCATTGAACCTATTAGTACGAATGTGGATGCAGTCCTCCATGCATTGTATATAATAATATTGGATTATGTCGTGCTTCATGCTAAATGACTTATATGTGTGGTACATGACAGAGTTTAAGACTCATCCACCATCAACATACACATGGTAGTATGATACTATTTTCAAATGGGTTTCCCATGTACCGACCCATTTCGACCTATCCCACATACCTAATTGTTAATCCACATACCTAAATTAGATGTTAGTTACAATATTTTATATCGCGTAAGTTTCTTTCGTTTTGTGTTGTGCTTAACAATTACTTTGTACAATGAAAAAATGAACTAACTCCATTAACTCACGTCCTTAATATGTGTGCATGATATTAAATGTAAGCAACTCATAGATACGGAGAATATAAAAATATAGCTTACATTTGACTTCGAGTCAGACAAACACTGTAAAATATCATGCCATACTTTTTCTTGAATTTCCTTACAATAACTATTGTTCAAACTGATGGGGAAGCATAAATATTCTCCCTCGTTGACTTTTTACTTATGTTAGAAAAGAAAATCACAAATTCAAGTATGGACCGCAGGACCATTATAATTATGAAAGGTAATGAAAGTTGGGTACCTTGTACGGCAATTTGCATGAACCTATAAAAAGCCCACATCTTCGGGAAATTAAACTGAGTTTACCAAATTACCACCAGTGTAATCTATCTTCATGGTTTCTACCAAAATCACATGCTCCAATGCCTGCGCCAAATCAGGCAATCAACGGTTACTTTAGTTGTACGTCCAAATTTATAGTTTGGCCATCGCCCATTGGAAGATGGCACCAACTGCTCAGTGCTCACTTTGCAAATTCATTGACATTGGCAATTAATCAATCGAAATCTCAGCCCAATAATCACTAAATAATTGCATTTTTCACAATGAATTAGCAAGAAAAATTGATAATTGAAAATCCAACAGAAGTATGTGAAATGTGTTTCACCCATATTTTTATTACCATTATAAGTAATTCAGTCGGGAGTGGAATGAGGGTTCTATTCAAATCATAGACCAGTCAGCCAGTCCGTCAAATATGCTTCTTGTACATCAGTACATGTAACAAAGAACCTGGGGATAAATTACTGTATATACTTTAAATTTTAGTTATATAAATATGCAAGTTCAGAATTCAATAGAGTTCGATATACATCAGTAGTTAAAGAGCTCGTCAAGAGAAGAGATTGGAAAGATCCTGCAAGTACTTTACAGTTAATGATCTTACAAAAAATGTCAGTTCAGAATCGAAGTCAGAGATTTTGATTCACTTCAATAGTTAAAGCAGGTATGCTATAGACTTTGCTCATCACATGGCCTTGGCAGAAGCATATGTAAGATGGTTTCCGCCGATAACACGTATAAGGCGGAGAAGGGTTGCTTCAAGTTCTTCTCCATTGCTCCAGTCATGGACAGTGGCCTTGACAAGGGATGGATTGCTATAAATGCGTTCCCACAAGAAAGAGTTCTTCCGGGGCATGGCATGGTCATTTTCTCCAAGTTTTAAACTAGGGCAGTAATCACCCCCACCATCTCCAATATAGATGGTTCTATTCTCACCATCTTCTCCTACTAAAGATTGTATATGGTTCAGAATCATCCCCTGTCAAAAGTACCCGAGATTGGAGTCGATCAGTAGCTAGCAATATTTCATATTTTAAATGGAAAGTCTTTAAACTGTACTTGGTAATCAACATCCATAAATTTAAGTATTTAACACACATGCTTTTCAATGCAACCCCAGCAACACCCACTATTTTCATGCCAGAAATAAAGTATAATTCTGACTTATCTCATTAATTTCACCTCCAGCACCTTGCATTTCATAGGGTGAAAAAGAGCTTCATCGCTTAGTTTAAAGATGGCTCAATCAAAAAGCAACAAAAAAATTTACCCTCAGATGATAGGCAATCAGATATTTCATATCCTATAAAGCAAACATATCTAATTATTAATTTCACTAACTCCACACAATCCCAGTGTCCCCAAGCATCAATTACATAACTAATAATCTAAGTTCATTCTTTTCAATTTCCTTCAGATCCAAAACTTTTGGCCCCTAGCAGAAAGTGGAAGTTAGAGATTCAATGAAATCCTAAAAGATCACAACACAGTCATACATTTCAAGGAGTATCTCAATCCATCACTGTTTTCTGACAAAATATTAGCTAATTCAAATAACAGTGGGACACTTAACAATAGATCTTCCCATTTGACTGAAATCCAGATGCCACAGTCTGAAGGCTTGACTTAAAAAAGCTAAATAGACAGCTCTTGGGAGATCGAAGAAGATACTAGGGTTTTCTAGAAGTGCATCTCCACCAAAAGTTTAAAATACATATTAATCAGTAATTTTGCACTTCAGAATACTTCAAAATTATTTTATAATGGATTTAAAGTTATGCAAGGAGAAAAAGATAGATATAGCGGATGCAACCCCAGTATACATATAAAACTTTTAATCCTAATTTCTGGATTTAGCAAAGTTCTGGGTTTGAGAAGACAGAAAATAGCAGTGGTATCAGGGTATGCACACCACAAAATCACAAAGCAGAAACCCTGATGGCTGATGCAGCATCAACAGATTGGAAATAAAAAAAGGTCTTACGTCAAGCCCTTTAGACAAATTAAACTTCATTGCAAAACAAGCAAAACAATTTGTTACTGAATATAGGAATACGCTTAAACAAAAACCTAAACAGATTTCAATAAGGAAGAGAAATAGATTTTTGATGCTAAGCAAACATATAAACAAGGAGCTGCAAAAGTCCAACTTTCAGAGTCTGTCTATCTTAGAGAAGTGCTTAGGCATTGACACCCTCATAAGAACTAAATAATGCTTGAAAAGACACCAAGCTTATGAATCACCATAGAGAAAGACCTAAAGCACTATGCTTTTCAGGCAGTTTTCTTTTCGAGCAACTATTTTCACAGGATTGCAGATCTTGAGAGAAACAGTTTTGGGGTAGGCATGATATTTGTTGAATTTTTTATTCAAATGATAGGCAGAAACAAACTTAGAACTTGAGCTACTACTATGTCCAAAGCTCTTTGTGATGCTCCACAAGAGAATTGAGGAACCTAAACGGCTAACCCTGGATCCCCAAAAAGAAGCAAAGAGGAGTAATCTAAAATCCCAAGTAAAGAATCTCAAACTTCTTGCTCAACGTAAGCAAAAACCATCAACATTACCAAGGAAATACATCTAAAAAATACACTCTCTCACTATTAAACCAGGTATAGAAACATCCCTTCCAAAAGCCCATCCCAAAGTAAACAAGAAAGCTTCAAAATCACCATCTTCAAAAGGCAGTCACATGAAACATTTACTATACTTTCAGGGTGAAGGACAACAAAGCAATAACCCAAGGGCTCACCACACTAACAACAACAGAAGCCAAACCAGCCCATAAACCTTTCCTTCATGTCCTGGACTACATGAAGTCCATACGCCACCGAGACCAGTAAAGTCAACTGTGATGCTTCGCTAAACGCAATAACAAGTTGCTCATGCACACTAGAATTTGCATATCAACACACTTCCACCCACCCATATCCTCCCCCATCATGAATAAGCATGATTCTCCTACCCATCTCAAACATCAACCAAACTTCTTTTAAATAGTATATTTTCTTTACTATGTTTTTTTACTCTAGTTTCAACAGGACCAAACACATCTACTGAATGATTATTGAGGAACTTTCTAACCTCAATAGTTATAAGAAATCATTCATACCCATCATAACCCAAGTGCTAAAGATCTTGAGGTTTAGCATCCCACTATTTTGAAGATTCAGCATTCTCATAAATTGCTTCCACCGTTGGTTTCTTTATTTCCAAAACAAAATTTGGATTATGAACCAAATCTCCTTATTTTGTGTAGCTAATTTGTCCCTATTCTATCTTGTGTAACAATCTAAAACATAACTCAAATCGACTCTTGGATAAACTTAAGAGCTTGCTTTAAGATCCTCTTAACGTCAGAATGAGCTATATATTAGGAGTAAGTCGATACATTTTGATTGGTCAAACGAACTTCACAAAATCGAAGTTGCGAATTTTAAATCGAATGAACCTAAACTAAAAAATAATGATAAAATAGAACAAATTAAAATACTGGAGACAATAAACATCTCTCACCTACGCTTACAGGTTTTTATGAATTTGAAAAATAATTTTTGAAAAAAACAAAAATAAAAATAAAATAAAATAAAATAAAACTAATCAATTAACTCATTTTCAATCTTGAAAGTAATCAAAGGCTTACATAAAGGCTTAGTAACCAAAGCTAAGTAGAACTCTAATTGCAACATAGCACAATATTTTTTCCATATGTAAAACCTAATCTTAAAGATTAGTAAAATCATGCAAATTTCTACATAAATACAATGCTTATCTTAATCAAAATCAATTTTATTTTAAGACCTTAAATTGCGCTCACAATTTAATGAAAATTATCAATAAATCACATCAAACTCCCCTTATGGAGATGATTCATCCTTTAATTATGGTGGATCTTCAAGAGAAAGCAAAACCACACTAACTTCATCCATTGTATCACTTTAGTCTAAATAATTCAACCAAAAGTGTTGCTCCCCTGGTTTAAATCTTTCATCATAAAAGACTTCATACATGAATAATGAAAGTTGATCACTCAGTTTGAGTAATTGTGTCTTTGTTTATCCAATAAACATAACCAGTATTCAAATAGCAACTTATCACGTCATCATCCTCAGATGCCTGCCATGTTTGAGCAGTCATAACTCATAACTCAAAAGTTCATAACATGCTTATTCATACAATGACGAGCACAATGACCCCTTTCTTGGCACTTACAACATTTGCACTAGGGAGTTTGGTAGCTTCTTCTTTCGTGTTGGGATTAATTGCATCTTAGGTCCTTCTCCAAAATCTCAATATTTCTAAGTTCAACTCACATCTCATGTATCGCACTAACACTTTAGGAAGTCTTCTTAGTCCAAATACTCTCGTGAAACTTCTTTTCAACAATTAATGTCAACTTGTAAACATTATCAAAAAGTCAAAAGTATTATAAATTTATAAGGGTGTAACTCAACCTTGATAGCAATATTAGTATTCACAAGCCACAAGTAAAACTAGCAATTTTGTGGTCTTTTTTCTCATCAAGATCACAAACTACTAAGAGCTTCTCAAACTCTAAATATCTTGTTGTAAAGATTGCATCTTTTAGTTTGCATCTTGTTCATTATCATTAAAAACATAATGCCTTGTGAAATTTCTTAAATTATTCCAAGATTAAAACTTTAATTTATATCTCCCTCTTTCTTTTAGATTTCATATTTTCATACCACACTAATGCATACGGAGTATTTCTTAAGTTGTAAAACAACAATTCTACAGATCTTGTGATCATCATAATCTTTGCATTCAAAGCATCTCTCCAATTGTCTTTACTAATCTAAGTACTTGTCTAGATCTAAAGTTTCAACAAAAGAAGGATAATCATTTTTGATGTTTTTAATTCTCACCTATGATCACGTTTTCTTCTTCTAGAACTCGCATCAGATTCTTCTTCACCACATTATTCACTACTAGATCAAATTGATTGATAAAATCTTGTTGATCTAGAAGATTTAGATGTAGACCAATCCGCCAAAAAAGCACAAGTGTAAGAAGAGAGTTTCAAAGATTCTAAATATACTCACTAAACCTTTATACCTTAAGATCCCTTCTCTCACCTAGTGTAAAATTGAGTTTTTACTTTTATTTTAGGGAACTAAACAGGGAAGAATGGAGAGAGAGGATTTTTTCCATAATGACTTCTACGATTGCAATACTCCCATTTATCGATTCATGTTTAGGTGACCCCATATTATTTTGGGACCAAGCCTTTATTCTTCTTCTTGTTAAACATCCTGAAGTGACCATAAACTTATAATAGGAGGCTAAGATCCACTCATAAGGAGGCCAAAACAGACCTCAACCCATAAAAAAAAATTTTTTTTTTAAATTAGCCGTTGGAACAATATGAGGTTTTCCTCAAATCATTTGACCCAGAACTCCACAAGCTCCTCATCCTACAATTTGTAGACAGAAATGTCAAAAATAAAATTTCCAAGTTCTCCAATTCATGAAGTTACACATCGATCTATCATTTATCACAATTCACGAAGATGCCTAAATGCTAGCACATTATAGCAATATGGAAAGGAAGGGGAAAGAACTATGAGGGAAGAAAGGAGGAAATAAGAAGGGACAACACATCTATCCCTCTCCTCCCCTTGCCCAACACATTGATCAAACTACGGGATTTTCTTTCCCTCCAATTCTCTTTATTCCAAACATTACCCCCCCCCCTACCATGTAAGCGCCATAGTATACCCGCAGGTATTTTACTCGGAAAGGAGAAAGCAATGAGATTTAAAGCCAACATAAATTTCACCATTCTTTTTAATGTGTCAGAGCGCATATATTAAGTTATCAACTACTAATTTGATTTTGGATAAGGCAATGTAATTAACTCAAACCCCAAATTATTTGGGATTTGTTATGAAGGGTTTAAGAATTTAAGTCTAGCCACTAAGTCACTCCAAATCATCAAAGTCAGTGCAAAGTATCTAATTGATTATTAATCATGTGCTAACATATTCTTTATAGTGTAAATTATCTTTACATCTCTACACGATCAAGCAACTACATATCATTTAGACAAAACATACCTTGCACATATTAGAAGGGCAAAGAGTGCAACCATGAGGAGCCAATTTGGAATCATGATACGGCACAATCCTAAGTCTTCCTTCATCATCAACATAAGCCGGATTTGTCACTACTTCCTTAAAAAACCCAAACACAACATGTTGTTCCAAGATCGTCTTGATGTAAAATTCATTCGCATCACTTATTATCCTCAAATCACACCTAACACCAAAAATACCAAACCCATAAACATCAATTAAACCTTAACAATCAACAGTTACTAATTTAACAACCAAACCGGAAACACTCTAATTACAATTGACAAAAAAAACACAATAAAATCTCAGATATGTTAAACTACCCCATAGAATGAGCCGATTTAATGGCGGAAATAATCTTCGGATGTAATGGCATTTGCTTTAAACAATCTCCAATATCTTGAATTGTTTTCCCACGAATATGAAGTTCCTCCATCATCCTATTCTGTAATTTAATTTTCAATACTTACAAACAAACCTTAACTTCTCCGACAAATTTAGGGTTCATAAATTATTGAAAAAGTTACACAACATCAAAATTTACAGCAATCATTTCAATTATATCATACAACATCTGAAAAAACTTTCGCAAAACAATTGAATGAATGAAAATAAGGTAAATAAACAATATAATTGAAATTCAAGAAGATAATTTACCATGAGAGAGTTCCATGGAATAGTGGAAACAAGTTGATTGAATAATTGAGTGAGATTCATGTGATTGATCACCCATCTATCGCTATCTCCATCGATTATTGTTCGATCGAAGTCGAAAATCACCATTACTTTCGCCATTTTTTTTGTTGAAGTAGAAGAACAGTTTATTTCGACTGCAATTGCAGTACTGTCATTTGTTGACGAAGGTGATATAGACTTATGAGTTGTGACTTGGGATCGTAGTTCATGCTCAGTCAACCCTTTTCAGTTTCGATTCGAGTAGAAAATTCGTCTTCGAATCCGTATTAAAATACTCAGTCAAAAAGACCTAATTCGAGTTTCAGTCAAAGTCGGATGTTAAAAGTAATCCGAGTTATATGACAATTAATCTGATCTTGCCGGATCTCCAACTCCGACGCCTTTTATTTATCTACTTATTAGGTATAATAATAATTATTATCATTTATTTTACTACCATTATCATTATTTTTACTAAACTAATATAATTTATGTGTTAATGTAGCTAATTACACATATGTAATCACTACTAAATGGTTATCAACTTATTATTAGAGATAGCCAATTACTCCACTCTGTCTACATTTGCATAGATCTGAGAAAAAAAAAAATCCGCTCCGACTCCACCACGAAAAAATCCGCCTTCGACTCCGTTTAGATAATCCAACTATAATCGGAGTTGGAGTTGGAGTCGGATCCTAGATAACCAGATCTGAGTCCAATCCGATCTGAGAATAAGAGGTAAGAATGAAATTACTAATCGGAATTACCTTTATTCCCTTGTTTGATGAGTGAGAGTTAGACAATTATTGTAATCTTCCCATGATAATGAGTTTTTTGAAAGGTATGTAGGAGGAACCCTCAAACAAAAACTCGACTCTATAATCCTTTGGGAAAAAAAAAACCTAAGAAACTCTGTAACCCTCTTCAAAGGTAACTAAAAATCCACCATTTCCAATTTTCCACCCCCTCGAGTCGCCGGTCACCCCGGAACTACCGTTCACAGTCCACTCCTCTTCACAATCTTCTTCTTTTCCCTCAGGTTCTTTTTTTTTTTTCAGTTGTTTAAAATTGTGTTTTTAGATTTACTTATGATGCTTAATTGATGAATGACGATAATGTTGTTGCTATGGTGCTTAATTGATGAATGACGATAATGTTATTGACGTTGGATAATGTTTTTCATATTTGTTGTTACTCTTTTTGATAATGAATTGATGTTATGGACAATGCTACTCCCTCCACTCTCAATTAGTCGCAATATTCTAATTCCGCACAAGCAAGAGATAATGTACTAGTTATTGGTGTTAAAAAATTATTTTGATAAATTCACTCATTTATGGATTCAAATCTTTTTCTTGAAATGCGTATCGAACTGGAATGTTCCGACTAATAAGGAGAAGAAGAAGGAAGCACTATGAATGTCAGCTCCTCTTAAAGGATAATCTTTATAATTGCATTGTGTGTTGCATTGTAACTACAATTTGTTTAAGTTTAATATGGAGTAATTTTAATCCGATTAGTTTTTGGAGAGTATTTTAGTTTGTTGAAGTTATATTTAAAAGAGTATTTTTTTTAGATTATTCATAATACCAGACAATAATTTTATTTTATTTTTACTTCCATGAAAAACCTTTTAAAATGGAAAACTCATTTTCATAAAATTTTCCAATAGTTAGTATCATAGAAAATGGTTTTCTTTTACAACCATTTTCCATTGTTTGATTGAACTAAAAATCCACTCCTTTTACAACCATTTTCCATTGTTTGATTGAACTAAAAATCCACTCCAATCTTGAAAGCAAGATGTTTTCCTGTCAATTTTGGAGAAGTATTATTCTTCCAATTTTGAGGGAAAATGTTCCCAATAGGGTGGAAAATGATTTTTATCAGAAGTTTCACATCCTATGTTTTACTCCAAACTAGACCGTGTAAAGGGGAAAACTTGTTACACCCTATCAAATAGAACCTTTAGTTGCAATGAATCTCCTTGCCCAAAGACAAAATTGGTTTGTGAGTGTGGAAGGGATTGAAATATAGAGAAAAGCATGTGATGAACCGACTAAAGGAGAAACATCAAAAGAAATGACATTCTAATAAAGTAAGCAGACGATTGTTGAAACGAAATATAAATTGCCATAAATGGGGAATGCTGCAACTAAAGTAAATGGAATTAGTATAGTCAAAGTCATTGTCCAACATTTGGGTTTTGAGGATTAGATAAGTAGTATTAATATTAGATGAATTAAGAAGAAAGGGATAATTTGGTTTATTATGCATGCTTTCAGCATGTTAAGTTTGAAGTTAGTTGATTGGCTTTTATTTTATTTTTATCTCATGATTTCTCCATGATAACTCAAATGGATCAGTTGTCATGTTTTCTAGAGTGAAATGTTAGTAGAAAGTTGGTAGTAAATTTTTTAAATAATCCTGCATTTGTAATATTTGGAATTGGAATATAAGGAGGTCTTCCCAAAATCTAACGGCTAGATTGTTTAGAAGAGATATCACATGACACATTTGTAATTATATCCAAAAGGAAGGTTAGTATATGTATTGTATAAGTTTTGTATGACATGTAACTGTACATGTATTTATAATAAATCCTTGGAATTATTACTTGCCTTTTACCTTTTACTATTAAGAGGCAGTATTTCATCTCTGAGCATCAACCCCATTATGTATATGTACGGTAAAAAACGGAATTTGTAATTTTCCAATAACATACGAAATTACGAAAATGGGTCGTGATATATTTGCTTACATATCTCACAGTTAGATTTGTGGAATTGCTCGAATATAAGTAATGAAAGCAACTCTTTGTATTATATCTTTCTAATGGCTGTAGTGTAGTAAAGTTTTGTATGGACTAGTTATAACTCTTGGTCTTGCCTGGATATCAAAATGAAAACACTTCTCTGTGCACATTTCTAAAGAAACTTTTCTTATTATGACTTCAATATTGAGTATTATATTTTTTGCAGATAATATATCATTGAATTGTGACCTCGAGTGAAATGTGACTAGTAGGTAACCATTCCTGCATCTCAAGCTCTGTTTAAGTGTATTGGTTGAGTAATTTGTTAATTGTTGGCAAGGTTTAGATGATTCTTTGACAATACCCATTGACTGATCATTTCTCACTAGTTTTTAGGAGGCAATGTTTTCTAAATTTTGGAGTTGTTTGGTAATTTAAGGATTCAAGATAGCTGAATTTCTGTCAAACTATGAAGATTAGAAGAATCTTGAAAGAAGGTAGGCGGGCAACATATTTTGTGATTATGGCCGGAGTTGGAGATGGGATTAATTTTTAATTTTTAATTTTTTGGACGGTGGTTAGTATTTTCTGGCCAAGCTTTTGTTGTTTTGTTCTTCTTTGAAAATTGGATGACGAAAATGGGAACTACAGAGCTTCCACAGCTCTAACTTCCAAGTGTCAGCTAATGTATGACCATTATTTACTTCTCAACATTTTATTTCTTTGTGTCTAGCTCTCATCATTTGTAAGTTTAAATAATTTGGAGGAGCCATCTATAGGTAATAATTTGTTGTGTATAGTATATCAAATGCTTTTTATAAAGATATATTTTCTAATGTTCACATCAATTTCTTTTCTAACAGTTACATAGCATGTCAACTGATGCTTTTTTTTTATTCTGTCTATGTGATAGAGGGGACTAGAATTTTTTTACCAGGAGGATGAAACTTTGGAAATGTTAGGATAATATTGCATATGTTACTCCCTCTATCTCCATTCCTTTGCTCCATGTATGCTAATAACAAGGACTTATCAAGTTAACAGTGTGTGTAAAGTAGAGAGAGATGTTAGTGAATTTGTGTGACCCTCACCATTTGTGAAAAAAGGTTTAGAGAAAGTAACTTTCATATAGAGAAATGGAGCCAAAATACATATATATATATATATAGAAAACAAAGTCTGGATCTTTGATTAATGAAATAGGAACAAAGGGAGTATATGTTTTGGATTTATGTTAGCGCAAGTTATGTAGTCGATTGATCATGAGACGTAGTTCTCATGTTTGCTTTAAAATGTGAGGGTGTTCATTATATATCATACTTGGAGCGTTTTGGTGACTTTGTAACTGTGAAGCAATTAATGTAGCTCTCAAAGCCTTCAGGGTTTGTGACACAATTGGTTTTTGTGTTGCAGTGTCCCAAACAGATCAGTGTTCGAATGGAATTTTTTACAACTTGTGTAGTTTCTCTGGTTATATTCATAGCTTGTTAGGAGGGAGTGGAGAAGGACAAGAAAGAGAAGGTTGGGTGAGGAGCAAAGGATTCAGGATGCAGTGGTTGGGAAAAAAACACAGACGAAATTTTCTGTGGGTTCTTTTCGCCTGAAAATTAACAACCCTTTGCACTTGACTGATTTTTTGTTTTTGTTTTGTTTTGTTGGTTGATTAGTTGTTTTTTTAAATGTTTGCATTGTCTCATTAATTGTTATGGTTTTTATCAGATAATTGTTGTTTATTTTCTTGAAAATCCTAGTTGGAATGATTCATGGATATCTAGATTGGCACTAAATTTAGGAGTGGGCTACTATTGAGTGTTGACGGGTGTTCAGGATTTACGATATCAAATTATTGCCTAGTTAGGTTTACATCTAGCACTGGAATGATGCTTTTCCTCAAAAACTATAGTTGACTTATGCCTCACAATGCCTTTGTTTTCCCTTTTTTGAGGTGAATGTCAAGGAATTCAGCTTTAATGTCTCGTTTCATGAAATCATGATGTATCCCTACTGTATGCACTTAATGCATCGTTCTGATACAACATTTTGCTTGTCACCACTTGTTTCAGATATATGGGGGGATCTCTCATTCTCTCTTTGCTATTATTGTCAAAGTAGCTGATAAAACTGGCATTAACTGACTTTGCCTTTTGATGTATTTTTTCCTGCAGTGTAGCCTAGGGAACAACAAAGAAATAACACCAAACAAGCTTGGGAACTCCATTTACTAGCTATGGTTGAAGTATGGTGGTCCGTTTTGGGGGCTGTTATTCCTACTACAATTGCAGGGCAAGGGTGGAGGATTAAAAGAAGGCGGGATGAGGAGCAATGGATTAAGAATGCACGAGGCCGAGAAAAGAGCTCTAATGACATATTTGTTTGTGAAATGGTTTGCACCTCAAAGCGCATGTTGAAAAAGGTTGGTGCATTTTCCAAGGATCCAATACCTGATACTTGTGTCACAGTTTGCGGTGTCTCAGAGCTTGATGCATGCACTGATGCCTGTGCACGAACAATTTGTGTCAATCAGCATCATGTTCCAAACTGGAATGATGTTTGTCTTAGAAGATGTCAAAGTGAATGTCTTAAACTATCTGCATCTCATTCTTCATAGTTCATAGGAACCCATTAGTTCTGGTTACGGAAAGGTTGAGGTTGTTGTTTAGTTTTCTGGAACTGGTAGAAACAAGAGTTGTAGTTGCTGTTATTAATTGAAATTTTCCATTCAGCAGGTTGGTGGTATGAAGTATTAGATTCCTTTTGTATTCCTTGCTTAATTTTGGGAAAAACAATCATTGTTTTAAATGTGGTGATTCTCAGTTGAGTAAGGCCTTGGGCTGGGTCAACTTTTACCCATCTGATGACCTTGGCTAGCTAGGCTAGGCTTGGTCAAGCTAACATGTATGTCATGAGCCAAGCTTCCAAAAGTTGGCGTAGAACATGGACATGCTTAAAACAACTAGCTCAACCAGCCCAAATTCTCTATTTACTTAACCTGACTGGCTTGGCCTAGTTGCATAACCAGTATGAGCCTAGGTTGAACATTGCTATTTGGTTTAGCTAAGCAATTCCACTCCGAGGTATATGTATCAGCTGTGAGTCTGTGACAGTCAACTAATCACCCCTATTGGCATGTGACAACAATAAGATGAAGTAAAGTCTTTTTTTTTTTGACAGGAAAAACAAACAAAAGCCACTCAAACTAAATCTTCAAGAACATAAGGGATCATACAATCAGGAGCCTCTTCAAGCCACACACGAAATTCTCCAAAATTCAGACTTGCTTTAACAAGATCATGAGCAGCCTTGTTAGCACTATGATGTATATGGACTAGAGACACACACTTACACATACTTGCCATTTGATCAATATCCTTCAGTATTTAGACCGAAAGTAGTGTTATTCGTCTTTTTCTTGTTTATTACTGTTGTTGCTAAAACAATGAGGTGGGGTAGGGACTGTGAGGATTTCGCTGACGTAGACTGGACGCGTGAATGGATTGGTTGCCTGTTGACGTACCCTCCAAGTACCTGCAAAAAAGGGACAATAATCCTCGTAGGATTATTTCCCCCTCCGATGCTTAAGTAAGTATTTGAAGGAGAGTAAGTGAACAATAATCAACAAGTAAACAATTCTAGAGAGAAGTTTTAGAGAGAAGTTTTCCCTTTTTAGTAAGTGTCTTTTGTCTTAATTTTTTGTGTACTTTATTATCAAAATTTTTGGACTATTTATAGCCTCAAGTACAATTTCTTACCCACTGAGATTGCGACACTTGTCATCATCTCTTTGATTATCTTCCTTCATTTGCCTAATGGACTTTTTAGAAGAGAACTTTAAGGTCCCATGGTTTGTTTTAGCTCTGTTTATCGCTGGCGAATAAGAGCTTGACATGTGGCAAATGCAGAATTACAAATGGACCAGTCACAGGGTGACACGTGGCAGTGTGGGCCCACTCATGGCAGACTCATCACTGCTACGTGGCAATCCCATGCTGGCATTTTAAGGACTCGTGGTCCAATTGCGATATGACACGTGGCCATGTAGGGTCCACTCATGGTAGACTCATCATTGCCACATGGCAATCCCACGTCATCACTTTATAAGAAAAATAGGGACACGTGGTCCACTTAGAGGCTGACGCGTGGTAGCTGACTTGTCATGCCACATCAATTACTGTCACAAGATTCAAACAGTCTACCTCGATCATAAGCGACCTAAATCCTGCTTCAATAGCTACCTGCATACCATGACCCAACGCCATAGCTTCCCATATTTCAGTAGTAAAGTCTCCAATTTTAACATCACAAACGGTCATCAACACATCCCCCTTATCATCTCGCAAAAGAGCCCCCTGACCCACCTTCACACCACTCACCACCACTACATCGGAGTTAAGCTTTCTACACCCCCGAGGAGGAGGTTCCCATACCTTGACCCCGCTCTCCACTCTTTCACTACTTGTGAGATTGACCACTTCCATCGCCTTTCTATACTCTCCCACTACACTTAACACCTTCCTTAACCACGAACTCACATTCCTTTTACTTTTCTCAAAAACCCATCCATTCCTAGCCGGCCAAAGTGCCCAACACAAACTCCAGAAAAGATCCCACCACTCTTTATCCCATTAGAGTCTCCACTTATTGCCTAAAATCCATTCCTTCCTCCACCACCACTTCCAACCGTAGAGGTGAACAATACCAAAGCACTTTCGAAATAGAACAACCAGCCAACAGATGAGTGGTATCCTCTTCAACTTTGCCACACCTATTACAAATTTTATCAACCTTTATCGCTCGTTTAGCAAGATTATCATTTATGGGAAGAGCATTATGCAATGCTTTCCATGTAAACATTCGCACCTTCAGGGGTACACACACTTTCCACACTTTCTTCCATAGCCCACCCACGTTAGACGTCGAAGACGAAGAAATACTCGCTTTTTTCAATTCCATGGCCACAAAGTAAGCGCTCTTCACAGAGAATTCCATTTCTGCTATATTTCCACGACCAAACATCCTCACAGGGGAATATGGGAAGTTGGATTTTGTGAACTAGTTCAGCTTCTCGTGACGGAAAAATATCATTGATTAACTTAGTATTCCACACACCATGCTGAATTAACTCACTCACCATAATGTGATTATGCGCTGCAACAGCCCTTTGATGACTTCTATCAATATCCACGACACCATCTATCCATGGGTCTTTCCATATTCGCGTTGCTTTTCCATCCCCAATGACTCTTTGGATTCCCCTTTTAAGAACCTCTCGAGCATCCGATATAGACCTCCAAGTGAAGCTAATATTGGCATTTACCTTTGCCTTAATAAACGTAGACCGAGGGAAGTATTTACCTCCAAAGATGCGAGCTATTAGAGAACTCTTATCGCTAGTAATTCTCTGGATGAAGTATAGTGTAATCATTGCTTTTATAGTGAAATTTGTGATACTGGTCCAATCCGGCCCAAAACCGATCTGGACCTAAATTTCTAGGTTCGGTCTAGTCTAGACCAGAATTTTTTCACCCCGGTCCCGATTCATGGATTTCGGTCTTTTGATCCAACCGATTCATATTTAATAAAGTGAAAAAATGAATGATTATGGGAGTTTTTAGTAAAATGGGAGTATGTTGATTAGCAAAAGGCAATGGAGTTTATATAGAGGAAAAGGAGGAGTATTGTAAAGGCTAGCTTTGTAACCTACATTTAAAAACTAGCCGTTAAAGCTTATTAGTTTTTTTGCTAAAAATATAAGGGTACATGGTACAATAAGTTTTCAAATTGACGGCCAGTTTAACAACGTCAGCTTTTTAAGGATATTTTGTGGGTATATGATGTATTCCTAAAACATTATAAAGGGGTTAACCGACAATTTAGCCAAACACCAAATTAAAAAAAAAGCAAAAAACCACGTGGACTGAAAGAGCCAATCAGGTCCTCCTAAACACGTCAACACACACACAAAAAAAAAAAAAAAAAAAAAACACAANAAAAAAACACATGTTCAACTTCAACACAAACTATCATACCAAACAGAGTTGCACTAAACCCACGCAAACCTTCTTCACTTCTTCCGGTTTCAAAACACCAGATTTCCAAATAAAAATGTCGAATAAAAAACAATGGCAAAAATTTACGCTAAATTTATCACTATTAATAATCTTATTATCATTACCACAATTTGTAAATTGCTTAAAAAAACCAGAAGCTTCTGCTAGAAAAGAAGACATCCCTTATATTAAGTGTCAAGTTTGTCAAAAACTTGCTTCTCAATTGTATTCTCAAGTTCAAACTAAAGATTCTCAGATCTCTCCTAAAAGGGTATTTTTAATTTTTAATTTTATTATCTGGGTATTAATTATTTTGGGTTTTTTGTGTGTTGATTTGTGGGGTTTTTAATGGCAGATTACAGAGTTTCAGATAATTGAGCTGGTTGAGAATGTGTGTAATTTGAAGAAGGAAGAAGGTGATTGGATATTGAAGATTGATATTGTTGAGAAGGGTGATAAATTGGAGGTAATGTTATTATATTCAAAGGGTTTATCTTTGGGTTTTTTTTATTGCTTTAGTTGGTTCATGAATTGTGGAAAAATTGGATTTTATTAGTTATGTTTTGATTAATTCATATGTTGTTTTTTAGGTGATTTTATGAGTGTAAGATGTTGATGATGTGGGAATGTGAGATGAATTGATGTTTGATTTAGGAAGCATGTTGAATTGTGCATTTACCTTTGTGAAAGACCAAATATGAGTGTGACTAGAGTCCTTTTCATATCCTGTATTCTTTTGTTGCTTGGGAACCCACAAGAGCGGATAATATATGTACGTTAACTGATGTAACTATAAGAAAAATAGAAGTTTATTTGACAATTGGACTTGTCACAAGTCACAAATCTTTGCATTTACATATCTTCCAATGCAATACCACCCCTAAGTTATTTCACTCTTTTTGATAGCAAGCTCATGAAGGCCCAGGAATACATTGGTAAGAGTTGCGTAAATCCATGAACTCTTAAGGTTTAATGATTGGTCATATGACAAACCTCTGAAACTTCCGAGCGAAAATATATACTACAAGTAAGAATCATATTAGGAGCTCTTGGAAAGTCCAAGTAGTGCTGAGTGCTGAATAATGGATTCCCTTTAGTGGAAATGGTTTCTTGTGGTTGTGTGAGGGGAAATATATATTAGGAGCTCTTGGAGAGTCCAAGTATTGCTGAGTGCTGAATAATGGATTCCCTTAAGTGGAAATGGTTTCTTGTGGTTGTGTGAGGGGAAAAATAATAAATTATGGAGAACACACTCTTAAAAAGAAAAATTCATGTTGGTTCTTGCTTTTCAATTGCATTATTAATTTTTTAAGGATAGCCAGAGAGTTGTAATAATAATTTATTTTTGGAAAAATTGCCAGATAAAACCTTTTAAAAACTTTTTTTGCCAAAATAAACTTTTTAAATTTTTTTTTGCCAGAAAAAACCTTAAACTAAATTTTTTTTGTCAGAAGAAACCTTAATGCTTGAATCCGGTGTTGACCTCGTTTTTCCGGCGTTGACCAACCCTTTTCCCTTATTTGCACTCTTTTGCCTTTTCTCATTTTCCCTTCTTACTTTTCCCTAATTTCCCTCCATTTTATCCCTCATTAAATATTTTAATTCTCCATTTTTCCCTCCTTTCGTTTTGTCAATTTTTCCCCATTGTCTTCCATTGGCAGCATTGTGGAAGCCGCAATTTTTTTCTTTCTTTGTCTTCCATTGCTTTGCCTTTGGTCGAACTTCTTCGTGACGCCATTTCACAGAGAAAAAAAAAAGTAAAAACTATGAGCTTTTTTGAGTGATGAACAAATCAATGAATGAATTTCCAAATGTTAGATGAAAAAAATTAAATTTACCTTAATAAGAGTGCATGTACAGTGAATTGAATGCAAAAACTAACAAAGAGGTTTTGAAGCAGAGTAAGAGAGAGGAACTAAGGAGCTCAAAAGTTTGGTTTTAATTTGAGGGAGTGTATATATCAGTTGAGAGTGCAAAAAGAAATAAAAAGTGGGTCAACGCCTAAAAAACGAGGTCAACACCGGATTCAGACATTAAGGTTTCTTCTGGCAAAAAAAATTTAGTTTAGGGTTTGTTCTGGCAAAATTTTTTTTAAAGGTTTCTTTTGGCAAAAAAAAGTTTTTAAAAGGTTTCATATGGCAATTTTTCCTTTGTTTTTTGTGAAATATATTTTTCATTTTGATATGTTTGAAGATCGGGTTGTGTATCTAACTTACCTTGATTTTTATACCAATTTGGTGCTTCAATTATCAATCTCTACATGCAAGTTCCTATTTCTTTGTTTATCCTGTAAATTTGTTTAAAAAGAGTTACAATCAAGAAATATTTTATTAATTTGTTTATCAATCTCTATTATTTTTTTTTACTTTTTATATGTTGGTTTCAGCTGGTTGAGCAAGATGTTGAAGGGCAATGCAACACAGAATGCAAGACAATTGAACGGGCATGTCAAGAGGTCAGTATTGAACTAGTGATCTTAATTCAATCTTGGATCTTGGGTATTTTAGTTTGCCCTGTTAGGCTCTCAATGTTCTGTTTTTTATTCTAATGTTAGTGAATATTGGCTGTTAATTCTGTGCATGCTCTGCAAATAATTGAAATGGTGTGATGTAAAGTCAGAATTGCTTGTGACTATGTCATTCTCTTAGATCTTGTTATTAGGTTTCTGAAAGTTTCCCTTTCTGATGCAGGTTGTTGGATTTTCTGACACTGATATTGCTGAATATATATATGCTCGGAAACCTCAGCTTGAATCTTTAGTAAATTATTTGTGTAAGGACCTCACAAGTGCTTGCAGTAAAAAGCCACCTTCGGTGCCAAAGGTATTTTTCAACGTAAATGTATATGTTTTTATTCTTTTTTTTAGCGATTATATGCCCATAAACTTTATGCAAGACTGAAGTACTTGTTTTTCATTGTACTGCTTTTCTTAAAGTTATTGGATAGGTTACTTACAGATATGAATATGATCTGTATCTATTGCATTGTTCACCAGACCATCTCTCTATGGTAAACAAATTGTAATAGGTGAAAGTAATGCAAAATTTAATTCAAGCTTGCTAATAATGGAGACAAAGGTTGTCTTTAAGCATTAAACTGATGAGGGTTATGGCATTATGGTTGGTCAACTAATTCAACTCATAAAGCTTATGAGCACTTCTGCTATTGGTAATGGACTAATGGTGTATGAATGCGACGTAGGTATCTGAGATTTAAAGAAAAGTTTGAATAACATAGTTATGCAAATATGCAGTGTCTGACGAGCTTATTTTTCAGCATGGTTGGTGACTAGTTCATGATGCGATATAAAAGTTGAGAGCAAAATGATAATGTATTTTAGTTTACCTTAAGATGCTCCGTTTATACGGATGTTAGCTATATATAATAGATCACATTTTTCTATTGCTGATTAGAATAATTTCATAGTTGGCAAGGTGATTTGGATGTAGTGCTTTAGTAGCTATGTTAGAAGCTATGTCTCGTGAATTAGGTGATTTGGATTAGTGTGTCTTTTACTTTTGGTGATTTATAACTGTGAAGCTCGGACTTTGCAACCACCCTTGCTTTACGGCGTCGATAAGAGACGACGCCGATACGGACATGGTATCCAAGCCGGACCTTTGGGAGAGAAAACGGGTTCGCTACCTTAGGGATTCGCCGGTTTGGAAACAAGATCTGAAAATTGGGGCACCCACATAGAAATAAAGAGAAGGGGAACTAGGAATTTTGTTGATTCTTTTGACTATTAAGGCAAATACGCAACATGTTACCCACTAACCCACTAACACGTATTTAGTTATTTACTCTCTTTATAAATGCTTAACTTCATACATAATTACAGTATTTTTTCGTTCCTAGCCATGTCTCCGAGTCTATATTCTAAATAATAGACAAACGAGTTTCTGAGTCTAGGAGTTCCCCACATCCAATCTCCAGATCCGTTCACGATTCGGACACCCGTACGCGAGTCCGAGAATCCTAGTTTTATAATTTAAAAAAAATGTTTAGCTAATTAATGTCAACAGCTCAGTGTTCTCTTTTGTTACTACCTTGTTTAGTCTCAGCCTCTCAGGAACCCATAAAAATTGACACAAGTCCAAATGTAAGACTTAGTTATATTATGAAAACTTGCAATACTTAGGGTTACAAATAAGTGTCAATACCTATGCCAGAGTTTCTAGTATATGGCACTATGATAACACTTGAGGTAATATGAATAGTCCAAGTACATTATGGGGAAAATCGGACACTGATGTCTGCATGGTATATAAGCTTAAGCCAGTATAATTGAGTAATCTTGCTTGTAGCTTTCTTTTGATAAGTAATAAAACTGTAGTGGCTTATTTGGTAGCTGGTCACAAACAATTGTTATTGTTTTATGCAAGTTTAGTAGGAAAGCATAATTGCTTGATGATATTTCTTGGTGCAAGTACAATTCATGATGTCCTTGGTGCATGGTGTTTGTAGATAATATTGTGTTGATTTGATGAGATGAAAGGAGTGGAAAATAAGTTGGAATTTTGGCGAACAACTATAAAATAACTTGATTGTAAGTTGAGTAGAAGTAAGATGAAATATATTTAGTGTTAATTTAGTGGGACAAGGAGCAAAACGACAAGCTCGATTAGTTTGGATGGAAAGAGTGTCAATGTTCCAATTTCTTTCGGAATTGAACTGTGATGTGGCCCACAAGAAATCAAGTTGGTTGTTTGAAGTGGAAGGTAGACTTCAAATTACTACATGATCGGGGTATGCCCAAGAAGTTGAAGGGAATAATGCTATCGCATAACTACTACTTGATGGGATTGAATGTTGGGCGTTGATCCTTTGAAATATTGTCACCTCGTTAAGATGATTGTGACAGAGATTTGCACGCTTTGTTGGATGTGTAAGCATGGATGAAATAAGGAATGAGGTTGTTAGAAAGAAAGTAGGGGTTGCTTTGATTGATGATAAGATGAGTGAAAATAATCTAAGATGGTTTGGACGTATAAGACGGAGGTCGTGTAATGCACTGGTAAGGAGACTACAACTCCTACAATAGTGGGAATAGGATGGATGAAGGAGAGGTATAGGAAGACCTAAGTAAACTTGGATGAGTGTGGTTGGTGGAGTTATAACTTATGAGGTTGTTAGGGATTGAAGAGAAGTTGGCGCTAGATGGGGAATAACGGAGAGAAAGGATTTTTGGAGATGACTTTTGTGATTCCTTATTAATTCATGGCTAGCTTACCCTAAATTATTTTGGGACTAAGGCTTTGTTGTTTGATGAATTAAGTATATTTCTCATGTTTTTCTTCATAAATTTTCATCCCCACACTAAGGTGGCAATGAAAATTTTGAACAAAACAAAGCTTTGGGACACTGTACTCTTTTTTTACTTACCAACTTGTAGTGAAACTCGTTCTCATTCTGAAATTTATCACCCACTACCAAATGCCTGTAATTGCCACAAGAAAATTGGAAGGCAAACTTAAGATGGAGTCTAAAGTGTCTTCCAATTGGTTTGTCGTGTAAAGAGTAAAGTGAAAGAGCTATTGTGTATTTGGGTGAAGAAAGGCATGATTGTTTGGGATGGCTTCTGTTTTGGTTATGCATCATTATTCGTTAGATATGCAGCTTATAACTTTTATGTGGTTGGCCACAATTTTTACATGGCTGTGACTTTTTACATGCACATTGCTTAATTTCGATGCTTATAGTATCGTAAGGTCGTGGAAATATGAATTTAGGAACTTTGTTTAGATTGGAGTTTTACAGAACGGGAGTACAATGCCTGCCCAATATCTCTTGTTCTATAATCACTAGGCACTAGGCAGCACCATGTTTCAGTCTTTCAGTGAAAACCATTGAAGACCACCAAGTATATATAATTAATTTCTGGTATGTGCTGAAAACTTATCTATTGGGTTTGAGATACCTTTATCAAGTGTGAATCTTTAGCAAAGTTTTTCCATGTCAAACATATCTATTCATGACTCTAACTTTGTCTTAACTTCTCTGTATAGGAAAGGATTCCTGGGGAAACATTTGTCCCGAAACCAACCAAAGAAGCTGAAATGGAAAAAATGTTGCGATCTATGGAGGTATGCAATCCTAGTTCTTTCTTCTCCTTTCAATCTTTGCAATACCTCACCAGTCATTGGTATTGACATTTTTATGCATTATAGGGTCTTCCAGGAGCACCTGGAATGAAAATGTACTCCCGAGAAGAATTAATGAACATGAAAAACTTTGGAAATGAAGATGCTGGTGAGGATGATGAGGATGAAGATGAGGAGGAGGCACAGTTCAAATCTAATTTGGTATGTTTTTGTCGTTTCTTGAAAGGTTTTGAAAGGGTTGTATATTCTGTAATTTTTTCCTTTTTCTGAAAATTTTCTTCTGTTCTTCTGATGTTCAAATCTACTTAACCCAGGGAAAAGCATTCAAGGAGACAACAAAGAATAAAGCTGACTGGAAGGAGAATGCCATCAAACAAATTACAGATGCTGGGAAGACTCTCAAGACACAAGCGAACAAAGTTTCTCATCAACTAAGGAAGTGGTGGAGTTCAAAAACAAGTGGAGGGTCTAAGAAGAAATCAACAGGAAACAAGGCAGAACTTTAGGAGTTTAGAGGTTTTGCATATATGAGTTATAAGAGTTCCTCCATGCGGTGGATTTTGTATAATGTATCACTTTTCATTTAGGTATTTTTTGAGGTATAATATAAAGTTTTTTGGCTGAGTTATAATTTTGAAGAATCCACCTTTGTCAAAACCATAAGTTACCATAAGATTTCTATTCATAAACTTTGAACTTAAGCAATTCTTGTACAAGGATTGATAAACCACTAGTTGTTGGTAGATTAAGAGTCTACTAACTAATCAATTGAGAGGTCTAAAAAATCATATTGAGTAAGAGTTAGCATAGTGAAAATCATACCTTGCATTTTTTTTTTTTTGGTCTTTTGCTTGTAAAATGACTACTATTTATTAGTGGTTTGTACAATTGAGTTCTTTCGTGAAACAAAAGAAATTTATTTTGAATAAACCAACAAAATATGTTGAATATTCACTATTTTTTTAAGAAAAATTTGATAAGGAAAGAAAAACCGGTTAATTTCGATTGTATAGCTAACCAATGGAGTTCTTTCAGCCAATTAACGGCAAAGAAAGATCACTCATAGCAAACCAAATAGACATACCTATACCACATTCCCTACCTTGTGTCACTAACATTGGCTTGATTTTTGTGACACTTATTATTCATTGATCTCTATCAATGGCATCTTCTTCCCCTCTTGAATCCCAATTTTTTTTAACAATAATTCTTGAATATTCGTTGATTGAATGCAAATAATCAATTCAATACTAAAAATAAAGGTGCAAAATTCATACACGAAAAAAAAAAAAGGTGCAAATTTTCAATGGTTCATCTCCTGTCTAGTGGCAAAGAAGCAGGGACTTGGCTGGTCTAGAGTATCTGCCACAGGCCATGAGCCAAGGCCATTTGACTACTATCGAAATAATTTAAATCTAAAACATATAACATAAGTACATAACATATATATTGAACAAGGCAATAACAAAAGTTACAACTTATCAAGTAGTACTATATGTCTATATATAATTCTATTGCAGTACGTACAGAGTCATATATCACCTACACGTAGTGTGCAGCTACCTTGCACTGAAAATGGGTTCAACTTCAGGTCTTGGTTGTGATCTTCTTGTGTATTTGAGCAGCAAACCCTCTGACGAAAGTCCTGGTACTTTCAAATCCCTTCGAGCGTTGCAAAAATATAAGAATATCAGAAAACAGCCAAAAAACAATTTGAAATAGCATGATCATAAAAGAAACTTAAGCTAGTAATTGCAACAAAAAGAATGACCTTATATAAGGTTCGAGATCTTTCCATTCCCATTTCGGTCTTTCTTTAAAGAGAATTGAGAAACGCTGTGCAGGAGTTGATGGCAGAGAGGAAACACTAAATGCACGAATCCAAAGCTCCACCCCCATTCTCTCTGTTAAGATTTCTCCTTCCAACATATCAAAGCTTTTCTGCATTCCATGAGGAATTTTACTCTCCCATACCTCCAAAAATTTCTCCATCTTCAATTTTCCATTCCTCAGAATTTCTTTAGCAAAATGCACACATACCAGTTTTTCATTCAATTTCCACAAAGATATGCTCTCGTCATTGTCCACTTTATTTCCATACACTCTCAAACAGTGACTGGAAATTGGAGGTGGGAAGCCATCTGATTCCATTGTGCTCACCACCTCATTTTCTGGCAGTGAATCCAAAGACCAATCGTTTAACACAGCATTGTGCAAAAGCATGTTCAAGACTGAATTCATGCATTTCTCATCTAAAATTCTCCAATACCCATTAATTTCTAAAGCATTGAGAGCATCTAAGCCCAATCTCAATTCTGTATCACTTGCTTGGATCTGTCCAATGAGATCATCCCATCTGTAGACAGAATTCTGTACCTCACTCTCCAAAAATGTAGACATTTCTGACATCTCCTCGATGCTGAAAGGTTTTTGAGACAAAAGTAATTTCAGCTTGTCCAATCTGGGAGCAGCCTCAACCAGTTCCATGCTACCAGAAGCCACCTTCAGCACACATGCCCAAGCAGGCTGGTCTAAGTCTTGCTCATCACAATCCATAGCATCTTTGGGTAATGGTGATGAGTTTGAAGGAGGGATGAGGAATACCGAATTGGATGTATTCACAAACTTGATTGCATAAGTCTTTGATTGGGTGCAAAGCACGGCCTCTTCGTTTGGCTCTCCCCTCAGAGAAACTCTACATAAATAAGCACACGACGTTTAAACTGAGAACGACAGCAGCACAAAGAAATGCAATTCAACCAGCAGAAGAAATTTAAGACACAATACCTACCTTTCACTAAGTACATCAGGGAGAAGCTTTTCATCGACCTCAAGGAGAAGTAAGTCATCATGAGGACCAAAATTAGGGTGGTAAGCCACAGAAATTGAACAGTTGGGTTGGAGATCCAAAACTGCTTTTGTATTTCCACTTCTATCCATTGCCAAAGGCACCTGCTGTCTTCAAATTTTCTCACCTCTTGTCAATGATTAAGCCTCACAACAATATAACGGATATAAATGCAAGTATAGACACTAGGAAGTGTGACTACAAATGTAACACTGTTTTTCTTTACTATCTTCACGCCAGTTACAACCAATTTATCTGTTCTACCATCTGCACAATAATAAATTGCTCCTCAGAACCTACAGGCATCTCTAAACTAAACTGCGAATAATGATTATAGCTCAGTTCTACAAGCAAAAATTATCAACCAACAAACTATCAATGAATCAGCAACAATTAGAGTCTCGAATTAAGATTTAATATTCAGATACAAGCAAAATAGGTTTTGGTACTTGCTTAGCCAAAACTCTACTTCACTGTCCAAGGTAAGACATGAAGCGCCAATAGTAATGAATAACGAATGGCTAACAGTAAACATTGAGAAGCCTATGCCATGTATGGCTAGTTCCATTTTACAATGTTCATGGGTCAAAGCGGCAAAGCTAGCAGAGTCTTACATCGATTTTCAGACCTCCAATAAATAGCTTAAAGTGAAAACATTCACATATTCTTTTTTCATATCTTGTAGCCAACATTATAGACACTGTGTTGCCACACTAAAGCAATTCAAGGGGCAGGTCAGATGCAGAAAACATGTTAACTTTGTAGAGCACAATGGCCTGTCATCTTACACTTACCCAATTAAACAATCTTTCCCCTGCACTTGTGTGTCCATCTTCACTCAATTTAAAAACATGAAACCTTCTTTTCTTTGAAGGAAAAAAATTAAAATAAAATAACATAATTTTTTTTTTAAAATAAACATGAAACCTTCTCGTTGAACAAACAAGGTCTTTGAATTTCCTTTAACCAACCTACATCTATTGACTATTGTAATTGGACTACTCATCTGTTAGTAACATGTTGCTAGTTCATAGGTTTCATTCAAACGAACCTCTACAAAGAAAATGTTCTTGGTCCAACCAACAAAACAAACTCGCCTATGTGAACTCAAAGATGCATTCAAATTAGATGACCAAGATTCCATGGCAACACTTCAAGTGGCACTTCTATAGTAATGCACTTCTAATTCTATAATCTGGCTTTTCAATGAAATAGCATACAACTCATCCTTCTCCAAAAAATTTATGCAAATAATATCAAGTATAAAACCTATTCATGGGCCTCAACTATCTCCTTAGGCTTTTGGTTAGGTTAATCCACTAATATGGTATAAAAGCCATTGTGACACAAAAATCAAGGGTTCAAACCTCATCCACTGCTCCTTTCCAAATATAATATCAACTAGCTTTGGGTTGTAAAAAACCATGACATCCACATTTCAAGTCCAGTGGACTCTTATGCAAAAGGGCATGATAGGGTATAAAACATATTCTATTCGCTTAAGCTTTTGGTTGAGTTAATCATCTAATACTAAAAGAGTTGAAGCAAATGAACAACTACCTACAAAGTTCACAATTTTACATCATGCTAATAACACAATCAAAAACAAAATATGTAGATCGAACCTCCATACCAAAAGCTATTACACACCTCATAAGCCTCCATAACAATATACAATATGAAATTAACTATTTAAATCAATCACCATATAAAGTAACCTGATGAATGCACAACTTTTACAAGTTAGCACAAAATAATGATAAATTCAGAATCTTTTCCTAGCATTAAATTCATGAACAAATCAGCAAATATTTCCAACCATTGCTTTGCTTCTTCATTTTTTTTCGAGACGTAAACATTGGCAAATAACATCTTAACTGAAATTTACCATACTTTTGATCAATTAAAAATGCAAGAAAATTCATGAAATTCAACATTAGTCACTCACTTACTCATACTCTTGCCTTTTATTTACACCTCCAAAATTCCAAATGTAAAACAATATTTCTTAACTAAAAAGCAACCTTCATTCAAAATAAAACCCTAAAATCATAAATTAACAATTGTAGTCTAGTTGTATAATGGTGAAATATAAGGTGTAAAAATAAGCAAGCAACCAATCAAATGACATAGAAACGACATAAAACCCTAATTTGCAAAAAAAAAAAATAAAAAAAAAGAAAAAAAAAATTAATGCAATGAGGTGAAAATGCTGTAGTAGTAAAAGTATTACCTGTGATATGAAGATAGAAAATTCAGCAAATAAAAAGAAAGAATGATAATAATGGAGGGTAAAAGAAGGGTGAGAGAAGATGAAATCTAAAGAGAAAGGAAAGTAGTGCTCACTGAAGTGGCGGAGATGAGGAAGGAGGCACAAATAATATTTCCATTTTCGCAATTTAGCGGGAGCGGATTTTTTTTTTTTTTAAAAGGCGCATAAGCAATGAGTGTCGAGTGCTCCATGCTTAAATTAGAAATAAAATAAAACCCACCTATGGGTGATCCGCCAGGAAAAAAAAAAAAAAAAAACTCACCTTAGTTTTATTCTATAAAAAAACCTATCTTATACCCCATCTTCCCCAAACAGATCCTATGACCTACTATCTACTACAAGTTAACTAATAATTCGATTCCGTCTGTAGTTGTTTGGTTTGCAATTTCTTTCCACTTGTTTCCCTAAATACTAGTTTCTCTTTCCCCCATGTTTCTCCCTCCTCTTTTCATCGCCTCCATCCCTCCATCTCCATAACCCTCCATCTTCATTACCCTTCCTCCACCCATCACTCCTCCATCACCATCCACCTACCTCACACCACTACCACTACTCAAACCCACCACCACCATTCAAACCCATCGCCACCCACTCGAATTCACCCTTCAAACCCACCACCACCAAAACACACCATTACCACTAATCCTCCATCTTTCTCTTCTTTAGAACTCACCTCATCATTCTTTCACTAAATTAAACCCCTAAAACCCCTTATTTTAAAAAAAAAATCAAATCTGAAAATAATAATAGTAATAATTATAATAATAATAATAAATAATGGAGTGATGGTGGAAGAATAGATCCACAAATAGTTTCATGGTGGTGAGGGGTACAGTGGTTTCGTGAGGATGAGGGTATATTTGTAGTGGAAGGAATTGGTTTTTGGTGAGGGGTTTGGTTGTGGGTGGTTTCGTGGTGGGTGAAGGGTGGTTTGTGAGGGAAGGTGTCGGTTTTTGGTGAGGGGTTTGGTTGTGGGTGGTTTCGTGGTGGGTGAAGGGTGATTTGTGAAGGAAGATGTCGGTTTTTGGTGAGGGGTTTGGTTGTGGGTGGTTTCGTGGTGGGTGAAGGGTGGTTTGTGAGGGAAGGTGTCGGTTTTTGGTGAGGGGTTCGGGTGTTTTGGTGGTGGGTGGTTTCATGGCGAGTAAGGTGTGGTTTCGTGAGGGATTTGGGTGGTTTAGTGGTGGCTGAGGGTGACTTTGTGAGAGGTTGTTAGACCGTGGGTGAATGCCAAAAGCGGTAGGTCGTCGGTGAACCCAACTATGGTGGTTGTGGCAGCAGTGCCGGTGGTGGGGTGGTGGTTGTTTTTAAAAATTTTAATTTTATGTAATTTAATTCTATTTTTCAAAATAATTTGCTAATAAACCTTAATAACCTGTAGTAGCAGGTCATTTTTTATGAGGGTATTTTTAGGGAATATGGGATATTAGGTGAGTTTGTTTTAGAATAAAACTAAGGTGGTTTTTTTTTTCTAACGGGTCATCCAAAGTTGGTTTTTTTTTGTCAATTTTCCCAATAAAAAATGCTCTTAAAATGAAAAAAGAAATTGTGATCCATATTAAATTAAGAATGTTCCTCTTTGAGTTTTGTGGTTCGCCCCTTATGTCCTTGATGGATAGGGATGCCAAACCTTGGCATTAGAAATCGCTAATCACAGCAGATTGTCTTCTGTCCTGGAAGCCTGATCGTTCTTTTTTATTCTCATCAAAGTTATTACAACCCTTATGCTTCATGGGTGACTAAGGGTTATCAGCAATGATATAGGAGATTTGAGGGGTGGTGAAGGGATTTCATGGGTGCGGAGGCTTAATTTTTTTGAAAGGGTGGGGGAGGGGCCTCGAGGAGGGGAGGTGCCGGCGAGGGGAGAGAAGGTGACAGAGACATAGGGGAGAGGGAGTGGTTGATTTAGTAGTTAGAACTAGTGTTAGGTGGTTTTGTGGTGGACTGGTGGATGGGTAGAAGGTGGGAAAAGGGAATAGAAAAGTTAGAGGTTGGGGTGAGGGTTTGGAGACATCTCACTATAATCATGCCCCCTTAGTGTCTGTGTTGTAATTTGTATTATATTTCTTATAAAAAAAAAAGTGCACTTGTGACCATAGAGTCTGAGAGTTACAAGCTTAAAAATAAAAATTCAATTACTCGTACAACATATGAATAGCTAGAGAACAAAATTAAAGAATATATCAAATTACCAAAATTCCGAATAGTGCAAAAAAATACAAGCCACAAAAAACAATAATAAAATTACAAAAGAACATAATAGTTAACCGGAAAAAGAAATACATGGCACTTCTAACTTCAGCTCCTAACAATGATCATACATTGCCTTTAAGGAGCAATGAAGTCTATTTTGCACCTTTTGATAAAAACCGCTATTTTCTCTAACCTTCAAAATTGGGGGGCAAATAAAGAAAGAAAAAAAAAATACAATATCTAATATAATTTGATAAGTATCAAGATCATTGGAGCTTCCTTAGAAACCTCCAGGAACGGCATTAGTTTATCGCTACCGCATCTTGTATTGTTGAGTCTTTGAAACTGAACAGTGTTTGCCATTAAATGAATAGTTGATCATAATATCGATGTCACGAGGATTTTTCTTGTTCTGGGAAACTGTCATACTCCCAGCAATATATTCCCCTTCACATATAGTAATCCTGTCTTCAAGGTACAATACTGTCTGCTTCCAATGAGTGCCTCGTGATTTGGGTCCTATAAATACATGATTTCACAACTGTTAGTAAATTTTTACAACACTGAAGTAACTCGGGGATCATTTGGTTGAACATCAGAGGCCATTTTAACCACTTAAAGGCTATGAATAATTTAGAAGCTCTGCTGTTCTCTAAGGGATTCATTTATCAACACACCAAATCTAGGCAGTCATTCAAAAGGTTGAAAAAAAAGTGAGTAGAGGAAGCAAGCAAACCTGTCGAGAAGCCCATTAATTTATGGCACCTTGTAAATGACACATCAAAATAAGCTACAAGAGCATGAATGTAGTCATTGCGCTCTGCCACAAGTCTAAAAGGAGCAGTGAAGGAAGCATCACCAGCCGTCATCTTGGAAATATCCATAGTCTGCAATAGTAACAAGTTATGCAGTCCGTAGAGAGAAAATGAGCCATAGTAGGAAAAAAAACTTATTGATGCAGAAAGAAAATCAGTTTACAATGAAGTAAAAAGGGGACTAACCTTAAGTAGATGACTATTGGTGACAATTTGATTTTGGTCTACTGTATCCACTAGCGGCTCCAGCATGGCTTGCTTTTTAATACAACTCATATCAAAGCCATAGACATCATCCCAAACTGATAAAGGCATTTTTATGCAAGTAAGAAATTAATAAAAGCGAACAGGAAAGAAGGAAAAAAAAACTGACTTAGGTCTGTTGCAATTCCACACAAACAAGTGTGTCAAACAACCAACTAAAGATATACTTACACTCGATTTTGTCCTGTTTGTACTCTGCATCCTCAATTGCTGTCAAATAGAGAGAAGCTTTGTCTGGAAACACAACACCATTATCAACCTACAAACATGAAACATGTTGGAAATGGTCAAATCAATGTGACATCAAGCAATGAAGCACAACAAATAGAGAAGAGAATAAATCAGATGGAGGATGAAGCAAAAAATCTGACACCATGCTGACGAGAACCTAATGTCACATATTAGCTTTGTCCTGAATATGGAATGGAAGTGCCAGCACTCACAGCATCGATACAAACATAGCTAAAAAGTAGGACAAAACAGTGTGGCATATAAGACTGCTGCAAGCTTTTCTTGTCAAAAGGATGGTTCTGTGATAATTTAGGGAACTAAGACTGCTGTAAGCTGAGAATTCTGTTGTCAACACTACTTTCATACATGATCTGATGTACTTAGTATCTTTAAACTAGAGAATGGCTTTATGTTGGACCCAGCTCATATGAATTCTCCTTCCCTGTTTTCGCCAAACATTCTGATCCTAGGAGTCGATTACTAGGTTTATAATTTCTCGTAATATATGAATGATAGCAAAAAAACTCCAATTCTATCAACATGATATAGAGTATATATTCATTCCAACTTCATTCTTTTTTAATTTTGTATGTTCTCTTAGAGTCTTAGAGCAGACTCTAATACTGTTTGTCGACATTGATTGCTTCAGAGTCAATGGTGTTGCTTAGTTGAATATAAAAGTACCTACTACCCTAACAGCAAGCCTAAACACAAGCCTTCAAGATAATGTAATGTCAAACTAATGTTCAAATAGGTAACTTGTGTATCATATGCAACAACTTGAAATAAAAATAATTAAATTGGAAACAGATCAACATCCAAACAGTGATGATTATTGTTACTTGTATCAAGCAACTAAAAACCAAACTTACGATAATGAAAAGAAAAAAGCATTGCTTGTGATCCATTAAATCATTGTACATTTGATAAGCTAAATAAAAACAAGCAATGATCTGCGAAAATTTGCAAAGAAATATAGACAAGCAGCAGGGAGTACAAGAAAAGAGAAAATAGAGAAAATTTTGAACCACATACCAGCCACTTATCACGGGCATAGAGGACAGTATTCAACATATTCTCATACAGAAGAAAGTAACCCATCCACTCTGACACGATGATATCCACTTTAACAGGAAGGTCGATTTCTTCGATTTTCCCCTTAAGAACAGTGATGACTGTTTACATTAAAAAAGGTTAGCATGCAATTGAAGTAAAAAATATGGAAACATTAGCAATTTCAAAACACAGATGCAGTTATACACTAATACTGTAACAGTAGCATCACCATGAGAATATCCATTTGTTTCAACAATTTGCTTTGCCATGTCTGCCATGTCAGAACACTCCACCTAAATAAGAAGACAATATTTCAGAATTTCCCAAGAGCAGATTTCCATTAAGTCAACAACTAGAAAACCCAATTAGTTCTAGATTCAGACTAATGAATAAACGTGATAACATAAGACATTGTCTAATATAGTTTGTTTGGGTACAAGAGATGAGGGAGAAAATGAAAAATTGAAAACCCATTGTAAGAACTCAACGCTTGGAGAAGGGAGTAACAGATAATAAAAATCCCAACCGTCACCCTCCCCCCCCCCCCCCTCCCTCTTCCTTCTCTATTGCCTCTCCTTCCTTTACTTTTCCATTGCCTCCCTTTGCGGCTTCCCCCTACCCTTCAATATTATTATCTTGATACAAATATATGGATACACATTATAAACTCATATGGGGGTGTGCACCGGTCCAAAACCGGTTGAACCGGAATACCCAGTCACCGGACCGGAAAAATTCTGGTCTGGACCGAACCTGTTTTGGACCGATTGGACCATCAATTTTTAATTTTTTCAATTTTTTCTTAAAAAAATATTTATTACTTACAAAAACAATATTTTTTCCTTCTTATATATATACCAAGTAGAACATAAAATATAATGATATATTAAACATAAATAAATTTAATATTATAACTAAAAAAAACGTTTATATATATTAAACTTTTACATTAATTTATTAAAAATATTAGTTTTTTCAAGAAAACCGGTCCGGACCAGAAACCCAGATTTGTCAATTTTTGCGGACCGAGGACTGGACCGGTCCGGTCTAAATTCCGGTACGGACCGGATTATGCACACCCTTAAACTCAAGTGTACATAAAAATGCGCATTTCCAACAAGAAATCATGTGGTATATTAATATGTCGTGTACAACAGATATAAGACATTTATATCAATCTCAAAATAGTAACAGAAAACTACATTACACGCTCGATGCATGATACCCAATTTTTCCAAGTTACAAGAGTAGCCTTGGTTCGAATGCTGGTATTGGTATTTGGTAAGCAAATGAATTATGGTTAATAAGCAAGGGAGCACATGCTTATCAGGTTTTGAAGATGCAACTTAGAAGTAGCTTCCCTCCAAGTCAGCATTGTTATGGTAAATTGGTAACTGTAATGCTACAGGTTGGCTTTTATAACACTTGCCTATATGGAAGCAAAGTGTTATAGACTTATTGATACTACACGATTTGATATATAAGAATTTCAGTACATAGGTCAGAGTAACAGATATATACAGATGTTCAACATACCGCATAAACATGTTTAGCCCCTGCTTTGGCACAAAAAAGTGATAGGATTCCAGTCCCTGCTCCCACGTCAAGAACCACCTTATCCTTAATTAGAAAGTCATTTTTATAAATAACATTCTGATATGTTTTTGTTCTCACCACGTCCTTCAACATTTCCTGCAATGCAATAGGGCTAGTTAGGATATTCAAGATCCCTATAGCACATTTAAAGTTGTTTAAAAGTAAATGATGATACTTTCGGAATGCTCCCACATACTAATAGAGTTGCAATATAAGTACTTCGTCTGCTCTTTTATTATCGCAACATTTTGACTCATCTACCATTCAGATATCTCACTTTATCCCTTTTTACTATTAATTTATATCTAGGAAAAATATATCCATATGAGATCTTAATGATTAGTTTTTTGTAATTGCAACATATAGACAGTGCATAATTTCCCAGGAGCGCATGTGCACGAGGCAAATGTTGCAATTGTGAAATACTCTGGACTCTTTAGTAAAACGTAGCTACATATATTATTGGAACACCTCATGTTGACAAGTGTGACCTAAGAAAATATTTTCACAAATTATACCCTTAGCCTAAAATGGGATTATAACTATAAATTATACACATATAACGCCCTATATCCTCTCATTTACCTCCCTTCTCTCTCCCCACATGTTCTTTAAAAAAAGAAAGATGTACTGCCTCTGTCCCTAATTGTTTGCCCCATTTACTTTTTTCAAAGTCTCCAAGACACGTGTTTGACCACAAATATCTCGAATTACAGATTAGCAACAATTATGTAAGTTAGATATTAAGAAATAACTCATTATAAGGATTCAAACAAAATCCAATATGATGTTTTTTCTTATATATCAATGAGAATTTATTGACGAAGTGTTTAACATTCGACCTCCCAAAAAGCAAATGGGACAAACAATAAGGGACGGAGGAAATACTTTCTTACAAGACGTAAGTCATAAAAACATTTTGAAACGATAATATGTTGTTCAAGAAAAGATAGATGTCGACTCAAACAAGAAAATACATCATTTAAGTGTTCTCAAATGAGAGGTAATTTCCACATTTATATTTGAGAAACCCATAGCTTGAATCAAACAACATAATATAACATTGGAAAACAAACCATATAATTACAAATTTTCATAAGCTTGTAACCTTTGATTTCGCATCTAATATGCAATCTTAAAGGGGACACCAATAGCTTGAATCAAACAAGCTAATATAACATTGGAAAACAAACCATGTAATTACAATTTTTAATAAGATAGTAACCTTTGATTTCACATCTAATATACAGTTCTAAAGTTGCAAGGGGTCTATCTTTACATATTTTCTATACATATATCACAATTATGTAGATTTTTAGAAATATCATGTTGTAAATTTTCAGATTGGTAAATTTTCAAATATAATTATGTAACAACTTAAACGACTTCACATATATCAAGAGAAATAAAATTTTCAAGAACAATAAACTAAAGCAAAGTAACTAACTCCATCACCACATTCCAAGTTCATCGCTTCCTAACCTAGTGGGGGAAGTAGGATGCTTCCAATGCATTGACATTCTTGTAAAGACATTACCTTATGGTTTTAATCTTCCCATAAGGAAAAAAGGGGAAAAGAAACATAGATGGAATTGCAACAGCTACAAACTATCAATTCTTTTGTTTTGAAGGCATTTAGGATAGCAAATTAGCATATCTACAAACAGTTTTCTGAAAGTACGAAAACACTGCCAACATACAAAACTTGGCCTTTAAATGGGACACACTTACTTCATGGATACCTGCAACCACAGAAACAAACATAGGAATATGTTAAGTATGAATTATAAATAACATATACGATAACCAAAGCATCTACTATTAGTATTATAAAAGGCCTAGTACTGTTTCCTTTGGGAAAGGGTAGTCACATTGTCCACCCCTCAAATCAATCAAACATCACATGATTTCCAAAGACCACTCATACATTACATAGTGCCAAGCTAGGTACGGCTATAGTGGGAAATCAATTCACAAACCACTACTATTTCAGGTAAAGAGACAATTTTTCAAAAGCAATACGAATAGTATATGCGACAATTATTCCTAACAAACACCCTTTTTACAAAATAAGTAGCACTATCTAAGCAAATCAAGTCACAATCCACTACTATTTCAGGTACAGTGACGAGTTTTTCAAAGACAGACAAATAATATGCAAGGACAAGAATTAATCAATTAAAGCATGGTATGTAGCATTTACAACCTTATACTCCTCATTCCTCCAGCATAAAAGATACATACTTGGGGTATTTCGTTTTTGGTCTTGTTTAAGGTGCTACACCGCAAACTAATGTCGAATTTTTCGCCTAACAGTATCACAAGTAAGCCACTTAAAAAAGCTCACGCTACAACCAACGATCATTAAACAACCCAATGAACTAACTTTCAAACAAACAAAGCCCTAAACCTTAATTAGCTACAATCAATAATCTACTGTAGTTGAATTAAACATTAGTCATCTCAAAATAATGAAGATATTAAGAAGATGTTAGCATGAATGTTGATAATGAAGAGTTTGAAGTTGGCGCTACTTCCAATGCTGTTGATGTTGTTTCTTCTGCTGATGATGAACAAGTGCTGATTATTACTTTGATTCTCCTCCCATTTCGGTATAATTTCTTTATTTTCACCTTTTTTTGTTTAAATTTGCTCTTTTTTTTTTAATTTAATTTTGCTGTTTTGTTTGTGTAATTTGTGGTTTTTCTGGGGTTTTGTAATTACTCAATTTTAGGTAAGTGTGATTATTTAGCTTGTTGAATTGAAAGAACTAATCTTTTTTCTGGGGTTCTTGATTAGTCAATTTTGCTATTACTGTGTATTATTCAGCTGTTTTAATGGAAACTTTTTATTTGTAATTGGATTTTTTTGGGGGTTATGTTCTATTTATTGTAATCCAACTATCATTAGATATTC